>RJWH01000196.1:934720-1162584 GCA_004363575.1 Solenodon paradoxus | reverse complement strand
GGAGAGGGGAGAGGGGAGAGAGGAGAGAGAGAGACAGAGAATGCCATGTGAAGGTAAAGGCAGAAATCAGGGTGATGCAAAAGCCAAAGAACAGAGATTGTCATCAAGTTCTGGAAGCAAGGAGGCATGGCCCAGACTGCAGAAGGACTAAAGCTGCTGACACCTGGATCTCGGACTTTTATACCTAGAACTGTGAGACAACATTTATTTTCTTGTTGTCATTTGGGTCCCCTGATTTGTGTTACTTTGTTATGGCAGCCCCAGTAAACTAATAAAGTTATTCAGTTAAAAAGCTATTTTTAAAAAATCTGATGTGTTATTTACAATGCATAGCCTTCATATTTATTTATTATTATGAGGAGATAAAGTCTTCAATCATCCAGTAATTATATCTGAATTGGCAATTCAACATTTTTAGAATCACATTTATGCACTTTCGTTGAATAGCAAAATATAAGAAGAAAAATTTACATTTAACATCTGGCTTAAAATCCCATCAAATTTTAGGACTACCAAATAGTGATAATAAGAAACTATATGTAGTTTCAAGAACTGATTAAAGTACCATTGACAGCTATTTCAACTGGAGCCATATCATTTGTATCCGAACTAACTGTAGGGGTAGTTTCAGTTATCATGGGGACTGAATCTTATACAACTTGGCACTCCCAACTTCAGGAAAGAAGATAAGATTACAAGTAAAAAGCAGATATATAGAATGAGTCCACGGAAGTGATAGGTCTTAAAGCTTAGTCTTGCTTAACTTCACTTTAAATTCACCTTTGGAGATAGGACAATGACAACAGAGCCCACAGATAACATAACTGGTTCCATGGGATTAAGTGATGTTATATCAGTATAATCCCGCAAGACAATAACTATGAAATACACAGATATGGAAAAGACAGATGAAGATGCCAAAAGATATTGTAAATGTTTTAGACCAATTCATTCAAATCTCAGGTCAGCATTCCTCTACAAACAAAGATGCTGTATAACCAGTAAGACAGGTCAAATCAATTAACTGACCAATAAGGGAATTTAATGCAAATAATTCCGAATCGCTATTGAAGTATGACTAAGTAGAAATTTCCCATATTCCAAATGGGTGTCTCATAGACATAGTTTCATATATCAATATCTCCATTCTTTCACATTCCTTCCCCTTCTGTATAACCTTTAGTACTAAACTTAGAGTTAACAAGTGCTATTTCATGTTTTTATGTCTTTTCTTGGCTTCTCAATTTTCTTGCTATCTTTCCAGTAAAGCATCTCTCCTTATCTTTCTGTGCCCCACCTGGTTAAGTCTCAGGCTTTAAAATAATATGGCGAGCATTCACTGCTTTACATTAGTCCATGTTACTCCAGGTTAGTTATGTTCTTGAACCCGTAACGTGATAGGTAGTCTAAGAAGAGCCACACATTTCCAACTCTCCACCTTAGTCTTCTGTTTATTATTCTCACATATGAGTCACCCCTACTCGCCTCCTTCCAAATTTCCCCAATTTCCCAGGCCTGATTCACCCAAATATTCCCCTTCTTCCTTTAATTTGTATAATCAAATAACTCATCAACCTAAGGCAGAACATTTCTGAGTGCAGTGGAAGAAAAGAAACTAAGAACACTGCTCGGAGCACCAAGTGGAATAGGCAATCTGGGAATACTCTGGATAATATGTTCTTCTACTATTAGCCCTTATCATTAATTAATTGGTCAAATGCATTTGCTTTCAGTACTTCTCTACTTTTAATGTTTATATTATTGTACTTATGGTAATATACTGAATTTTTTTTACAATTTATTTCTGCCAAAATGTGTGAAGTTCTTAAAATCATGGACACTATAGTCTTAATTAAGAGTTTAGCTCAGCAATGGGCACATAATACATTATCAGATGCTTGTAAGAAAGTGAAATATCTTTATAAGTTATTTCTAATGTGTCTATTACTTTGGGTCATGTTTCTTTAAAATCTACATGATAATTAAAAATGTGGTATGCTAACTTTTATAGTGACTGGCATTAGTGGCTGCTCAAATTTATTAATTTAAACAATTTATGACATTTGAGCTTATGAATAATTAATCTGCAAATATAAGATTCTAAGTGGAATTCACTGCTGATTTCTGAATATAGAATGTATTCAGTACAGATTTGTTAATTAATTATATAATTAAGTAGTCAGGTGAGGATAAATTTGCTTTTGACCATTATAATGTTCCACATAAAAAATGACATAACATTTCCTCACTGTTTCAACAAAAAATAGGAAGAATATTTAGACCTCTTCCACATGCATGTGGCAATTTTTTACAAACAATTCCATGTGAATGAAAATATTGGCATTACTTCAGGCTATGGAAATTTTCACCATATTTTTTGTAACAGTGCTGCACCCTTGATGCTGCCAAATCATACCTGCACTTCTGTTACAAAAACGAAGAGTGAGGAAGAGCTCAGGAAACAAAGGTAAGAACAAAGCAAAGGTTTTGGAACAGCAGGAAGAGGGATAGTTCAGAAAAAAGAAAGGATACTAAATATTTCCTAGACTCAGGGTTTGATGGACAGGGGTAAACAATAAAGATTTGAATTTTATTGTAAAGTTTAATGGGAAGTCATAGAAGGTTCAGCAGGCTCTGAGTTTCCAAGCTGGATTCCCTGCTAGAGCAGTAGATCCTTCAGTGAGATTACATGTTAGGTAGAAATGTTTTGACTTGTGATTTGGGAAAGTAGTGAGATATTTGGGAAGCTCAATAGACTAGGGGGCTAAAATATTTGCACAGGTATTTCTGTTCATTCTTGTTAATATTTCCCATTTTCAACTTTAGTCCACACTTCTGAAAATATATATAGACACGACAGGGCCTAAGTAGCTAAAAATGTGTATGTATGAATTCTGACTTGAAGCCCCATGACAACATCTTATCAGCATCAACATATAAAGATTGCCTAATTTGTATATCCTGTAAAAACTACATCCAGATGTGCAAGTCTAATTATATTTACACACTGAAATGCACACTGATACACTGAAATTAGCTAGTTACTATATAGCTGCTTCATTAGGAAGGAAGTGAACAGTAAAACCATTAGAGAACCAATTATAGGAAGGGAGTTCCTTACTACAGGGTATAAGAACCATGAGTTTTATGGATTGTTTACATTTTCTTCTACCACAGTGGTTCACATTAACCTTCTGCTCTTCTAACACCTGGCTGAAGAGCTGGATCTCTTGTTGAAAGCTTGAACTATGTATTATTCATAGATTTGGCCTAGGTATCCACAATGAAAGAAAGATCATTCCTAGCTTTAAGTGACTAATGAACCATGTAAATAACCCATGAAAACTATAAGATATTATGAACTTTTTCTCCCTGCTTCAAAAACAATATATGATCTATATAATAGGAAAGTTAATTCTAGGTATATTGAATACTATACTGAATAGTTGTTTGTTTTTTCAACGTTGAACAATCATATAAGTAATCAGAAAGCCTACCATTGGCTACATCACCTGGAAGCTGGTTTACTGTAGGTGTGAGAAACCTAGTTTTGATAGCTATCTATGCAAACTCCATATCATCTGGATTTCCCAAAAACTCATTAGTTTCTGACAGAGGCTGCCAAGATCTCAGTTTCTACATCTGCTCTCTTAAATCTTCAACTCCAAAAACTATTATTCTTCATTTTCAACGTGAGTAATTTAGAAGATGGGGTTTTGTATAACTTCCTTTTCCTTTTAAGTTAACATTGAAGAGATAAAACTATTCCAACTCTGAAAAAATAATCTGTACACAGAAATGTGTCTTCCAATCAAGTGTTAGTTCTTTTTATAAGGCCTAAATTAACCAAATATTTATTTTATTTCCAAATGAACATATACTTAATATGTGCTAATTAGTTACCAGGTCCTGTTCAGAAATAAGAGTTCCCATTGGGTTTTCCAGGGAAGAAACCTTAATAAATGGTTCCTTCATTTTGTTTATCCAGCATTCTGCTTATCTATTTTTAGCAGATTCTTTTTCACTTGTTCCCGTTGGACAGGATCAAGAAATTGAGACTATATTATAATGAATCTCTTCAATCAACCTACTCTTCCCTACCTGTATAAAGGTTAACAAAATATCAAACTGCCAAAAGTGATGATGCCTATTTTCTTTGCAGAATTATGAATCCTTAGGACAGAGACTAAAATATTCCCTTATAATAGCTTTATTAAACTGACTAAACTATGTGAAAAAGTAGATATCTATTTTATTTTTAATTTTACATTTCCTCAATCTCCTCTCTAGATAGAAATAAGCTGCCAGAAACTGTTCTTCTATATCTCAGTATAAAACTAAGCTACAGGTAAATATAATCTCAAGTACTGTTAAAGATGGTTTAACTTAAATATAGATTGACTGGATCAGATACTGTTCAGTCAGTAGAGTAGAAGAGGGCTATAGGAATTAATGGTGGGGGCAACCTCAACTTATAATGATGAGTCCCAGTCCCTTTCCAGCTATTTTTATTTCCAAATCCAATTTCGATGTTAATATGTTTAAAAGAAAACAATACTCAATAGTTATTAGTTTTTAAAAATAACCTCAGATTGCTCTGTAAAGTATTTAAAATACAAATCTTAACATTTCAACAAATTGTATTGGATTACAAATTTATATATATATTATATACAGTATAGTGTTAGGAAGCTGAGACTAAAAGCTATTCATGAAATAAAAGCAAGACAGAACATATTCAAACTATATCTATTTAATTTTTAATTGCTAGAAGCTGAACAATGAGCCATGTTTTAGTGTTTTTTGGAATGGTTTGACAGCAGAAAATGATTAATGGATCCATTCTAAAAGGTCATTATACCAATGACTTTGTGGATGTTCTTGGTATTATGAAATTAATGACATCAAATAAACTCCCTTTGCGATAGAGCAGGAATCAAGAAGAGAGACACTGGGTTTGAAGCTGGTGAGCTATACTGCAGAGCCGTAGGTCCTAGAACTCATGAATAAACATCAAGATGATGGTTCATAGACAAGCTACTGTGATGGGTGTTTATTTTTGAAAGTGGACACAATGAGCGTTCAGGAAAAAAAAAAAGTAACAGTTCTAGTCTTCAGAGTCAATACTGTGGGGGAAAAAGTCTTTTGTTATAAATCCCACAGAAATAATTGTATACAATTTTCTCTAGGGAAGGAAGGAAATAAGGAATATTTGACAACTTGTCTAGATTTTGTGACTATAAAAGGCTAGTCTTTTAAGGCTAACAATAATGTTTTCTTATGTGCCATGAATTTTCTTTACCTGTCATGATCATGCATATTAATTAAAGTTGCATTGATATCTGAAAATTGATAGAGATGATAATACTTAAACCATAAAATCAGAAAAAAAGGGAGTCTACCCTATAGCCTCTTCTATCCAACATTTTACTAGAGTATATATCCAATGAATAAATTCAATCATAGTTTCATATTTCTAGGGAGACAACGATCATTAGACAGTACGTGATCAGTCTCTTTCATACAGATGATATTTTAACTGTTTTATTTTACAATAATTGCAAGTATATGTTAGATCACTTTTTTTTTCTACTATTGATAGTGTCTTTTTATAAGAGGAAGGAAGCAAGTAGGAAGAAAGGGAGTGGAAGAAGAAGTATTTTTTTTATTGATTTGTTCATTTTGGTTCCCCGCCACACACCCTGGGTCCCAAACCTGGGACCCGGGGTTTACGTGGTCTATATCCCAGTCATATTCCAGGCTCCTGTGCCACCAGGATGCACCAACTGATCATGATTTTAGATGTATTCCATTGGGATTTACGATGTGCTCTTACCCATATATTTGCTTACATGTATATATTAATACTTAAGGTGGATTCATGTACTATTTACTAGTTTGTACAGACTTGGCACGAATACAGAAAAATATTTTATCCTAAACATGACTTCTCAAAATTCCATAATTCAAATTTTGTTAGATATGCAAAACCACATATATGATAAGCATATTAAATATAAATACACACTAAACATCTATTTAATAAATATATATAAAAGAAATGTACTTAAAATAAATATTTAGAGAGTATTCTAAATGTTTTTGAAGCATTGAATTATTTAACCCTCCCAACAGTGCCATGAGGTAGGTCATGATACCCCTACTGGTGATGGGACCTGAAGCACAGGGAAGTTAAGTGACTCAAAGTTACTTAGATAGCAAGTAGGCCTGGGCTTTCATGCTTCAGGAGGCTGACTCCTGAGTCCATACCTCTAACCGGGACACTATGTTGCATCTCAGGGTATCATTAAGCAGTTCACTATGTACCTTTAGCTTCCACAAAGCAGTCATAGAATGAGTATTTCTTTCTATTTTGGGAACAGTAGAGACCTCCTTGATCTCCTCAAATTACTATTATCTCTTTCTTCCAAACTGATAATCATTATTCTGACAGCACCAGAGATTAGTTTTATGTGTTTTTGCATTTTATATATAATTTATTGGAGTTATCTACTTATCTAATTGTATCTATTGTTACAACAGTATTTTCTTTGTTTTTATACTTATTCCAATGCATGAATATTCCCTATTCATTATACTGGGATGTTTCCAAATAATTAGATATAATGAATAATGTTGATATAAACTCTATTCATTTTCTAGGGCTATCCAAGTATCAAAAACGGTGTGCCTTAAAACAAAAATTGGGGGGGAAAGATTTTAAAATTATTTTATTTCTTTTATTTGCTATATGATATTGAAGCTCTTGAATTTGCACCTTAGAGTGTGTGCATGTCACACCACACCCACCACCAGAGCTCTAGTGCCCTTTACCACCACTTCATTAATACTTCATTTCTTTATTCCATCCCCCTTCCCATCCCCTAGTAGCCATCATTTTTTATCTTGTGAATTTTGATTTGTCTATTCCTTTGTTTCTATTTTATTCCAGATATGAGTAAAACCATCCTGAACAGAAATTTATTATAACACCGTTCTGAAGATTATCTGTAGGCTTATTTGCTTTCTGAAACTTGAAGGCAATCATTCCTTGCCTCTTCCTAGTTTCTGGTGGTTTGTGGTCAATCCTTGGTGTTTCATGGCTTGGAGATGTCCCACTCCAGTCGCATGGCCATCTTCTCCCTGTGTGCATTCACATTGTTTTTCATCTGTGCATGTCTGTCTTTGTGTCCAAATTTCCCTTTCTAATAAAGACATCTGTTATACGGGATCAAGCTTACTCTAATGACCTTATTTTAATCAATTACTTATGTTAAGACCCTATTACCAAATAAAGACACATTCTGAGGTAGTAGGAGTTAGTAGTTCAACTTTATAATTTATGATATAGAATTCAAGCCATAAAAAAATTCTTGTACATATCACATGTCATATATATACACATATGTGTAGATATGCATGTATATATAATATATAGTTGGTGACCATCTTTTCAAATATACCATTACATAGGAATAAATTTTTTTGTTTTTCTTTTAATAATGATTTCATGTCTAAAGTTACTGCTAAATTCACTTATATAATAAATCTAATAATTTTGTCTGTAGATTCTTGAGTTTTCCTTCATGTATAATTATCTCATCTTTTTTCTAATCACTCGACATTTATTTATTTCAACTTTGTTCACTGGATAAGTTCTCCAATGCTTGACAGAAGTGACTATAGTAGTATTTGTTCCTTGTTTTTGAAATTAAGGTGTAAGTATTAGGCATTTTATCCATAAGTATAAAATATCAGAAATTGTCAGATTGTGAACATTTTTCCTATTACTAAGTTAAGCATTTTATTATGAAGAAATATTGAATATTATGAATTCCTTTTATATATTTATGGAGAAAATTTTTCTTCTATTTTGTAAATGTGTTAAGTTCAAATGATTTAATTTTGAATCTTGTATCACTAGAAAAACTCAATTTGATTTTATGCATTATTCTTTTTTATATCATTGGATTTGTCAATAATCTGAGTAAAATTTTTGAATTATGTTATTAGAAATAGTATGCAATTATATGTTCTCATAATATCTATCAGATTTGTAATAACTTGATTAAAATAATTTTATAGTCCATCCTCAAAAGTAATTTATACTAAAAATTGTTTATTACAGATCTAGAGTCAAATCTCTTTTCTACAGTATTAAGTCCTTCAGTGAATATCAGTAATCTACCAAATTTTCCCAAGATTGACATCCTTTCAAAATTTTATGGCTGTTGAGTCTCCCACTGAGCAATTAATGGCATCACTATCAAACCACTTCTACCCACTTACTATGCTTATACTTTTTCCAAGAATTTTGGACCACCTAACATGTATTTGGGTGTTTATTGTTTATTTTCCATTACTAAAATCTAAACTCCACAAAGTGGGGTCTTTGGTTGATTCCAATGCCTTAATTATACAGTGTTTTAAACATACTAGACACTTACTATTCATTTGTTGAATAAATGAATACATGAATCTTATATACTCTAAGTTGCATATGTGTATTTATATTGTGACAAGCTTAAAAAGTGTATGCTGAATAATTTTCTCATTTGATTTTCTTTTTTCCATTTGTGGAAAAGTAAATATTTTTGACAAACAAAATACAAATGCTACATAAAATGGCATTTTGATTTAAGAGCCAACTGATTAATCTCCTCATTATCTTTGCTATGGGATGGTCTCCTACTTCCATCCTCTTCAAAGAGCACAACCCTGCCAGTAATATGTCATCATGTCAGAATTCTGTCTGACAGGACAAAACAAAGAAATACCATTCAAGAGTTTATAATATTGGGTTTACAAATACATGAGAACAATAATTCAAAGGAATAAGGCAGTCTTCTTATGAGAATCTTAATGTGATGTTTTTGTTCCTTACTATTTGCTCTACTAAGTAGCTCAACATTGCTGAGGAATTTTATGAGTTATCAAAAGCAATACCTACAGGAGAACCTACATTAAGTAATAAACTTTTTAGTCAAGAGAACAAAGACTAATTATAAACAAGTTCAGGTAAAGATCATATTAATAAGGTACTGACCACTCAGCCAGTTTAGCTCTTTTCCTTGCTAAGCATTCCTCCCCCTTCTAGTTCAACTCTGCTTTCTCATCTTTAGAAAGTAAATAGTTCCTATCCATACTGGTCATTACATTAACTAAAGGAATCAGGATATGAATTTGCATCCTTCCAAAGGTTACTATTCTATCACAGTGTTACCATTTTTAAATACAAAGGAACATGAAAGCAGTTAATAATTTTACAAATAAAGTGCAAGGTTTACTGAGACCAAGTTACAGCTTTTACAAAAATTCAAGACTATCTTGTTTAAAATATCAATAGTGTACATCTATTTCTTAATATATGAAGAATTTATTCATATTTGATTATCAAATTTATTACTTAATTTTTTCAATATTTTAACATCTTATTTATTTTTACACACACACACACACACACACACACACACACACACACACACACAGCTCCCTGGACATATCAATGAGACTGGGTCATAAATAACATTGCCTTTGAGGAATTCATTGAAATATTTTGTCTGACATACGAGATGAGGTTGCATTTATAGAAGGGTGAGGCTCTCTGAAGACAGCACACTGAAGTGTGATTGGGTGCAATGTGTTTTCTTGCCTTGAAGCAAAACCTGTGACTGACTTTAAAAGCAGCAGATGATTTCTGCAGGCAATGTCATTGAGGTTTTCTTTCGCAAAGGTCACTATGAGACAGGTCCTTGGAGTTGGGAAAAAATAACCTTATTGAAGAGAGGGGGAAAAAGACCAGTCACATCTTCATTAAATTGTCCACTTTCCCTTTAGGTTACTTGAAATTTTATTTTTCCTTTTTCTTTTTTTTTTTTAATTGGGGCCATTTTGTTTACATTTTAATCTCTTTTGTTGTACAATGTTTTAGATAATTAAAAAAATGTATATTTGCTTTTTGAAGCTCTTTCTGAAATACATTTGAATAAATACATATTTGATCTTGTTTTAACAAAGACTTTAAATCCAATAAAGCACACAAACAAATTCAGTGGACTGATTTTTCTCTTAAATATTTTTCATAATACTCATCTTTCTTAAATATTATCATCTTCACATTCCAGTATAGAAAGATAATCTTAAATTCATACAAAGGACTCAAATTGAGCAGCTAATAAGCAAGTACTCCAAAATAACTATGGCCATGTTTTGTGTGAAAAAGCAAGGCATTCATACATTCATTCATTCATTCATTCAGTTTTTCATGCTTAAAAGACTCTTCCTTTAAAGATTCAGTTGGATACTTTAAAATAGTAACATATTTATGTCAATACAAAGAGCTGAACAAAATGGAACATAGTGCCAATACAGATTTGAAAAATGTTCTTGTGATCAATTCTGCTGTGAATAATACATGAATGAAAAGTAAAGTGTTGAGCTTGTATTATAACATTATAACTTCCATTTATTGCAATCAGTACCTCATATCTATCAGATCATCTATTTCCCCACAATGATGCTTTGAGTCAGTAATTTCATTCATATTCTTGTCAGAGATTTGAAAGTGGAAGCTAGGGAAAATCAGGTATCTTAAGGTTTCTCAACTAGTAGTCTGGAAATCAGGTTTCAAATTTAAGAATATATGGCTTCATCCATCCCTCCACTCCCATACCCCAAAGTCCCAAGTTACCTTTGTTAGACTGGGTGATTCTGAATCTACTAAGCATTTAAGTACTGATCATTATTAGCACTCAAAATATATTATTTTTCTAGAAATAGGTTGGAATATATTTTTCTTCTTAATTACAATATCACAAACTTTCAGATGGTCAAATATAATCTGCTGAAGGAAATAATTTTAACTTTTACAAGGAAAAAATGCCTATTCTAAACACTATAAATTTTATTTTTGTCTAAAGAGAAAAATGATTATTTCATTGAGGTTAAAAATTTGTATTTCTGTTTCTTTATTTTCAGGTTATCTTCTTTAAGAATTAACTAAAGCAATGCAATAAGAGCATTCATTATATGATTACTCCTTTTATTCTTTGGGATTTCTAAATAATTTAACGTAAAAAGGTTTTTTTTTTTAAATCATGCGGGATTCTTGGTGCCTATAAATTCCTCCTATAAATCATTTAACTATGTTTCAGAAAGCCCCTGTTTCAGTTTGACTTTTCTTAGAAATGAAAGATTTAATATGAAATAATTAAGTTTCTCAGACATGAGTAAGTAGAGCTTTGAAAGAATGGCCCAGCACAAAGTTCAGCTTGTTTTAACTCTAGTTCAGGTCTTCTGGGTTAGGAAAACCTTGCCAAAGATATGAACCACAGTTCTAAAATGTTCAGATTTGATCTTACAAGTGCTTCCTGTGCTTATAGAAAATTTTTCAATGGATTATCATTCATCTCATTTCTCACTTTCTAAGGAGCTCAAATTAATTGTCTACATTACTCAGATTTATTCTCACACCTACTCCTTTATTTGGTTTTCTATTTGCCATTTTCACATCTTTTACAGGGCTATCCTTAGAGAAATTCTAACACTTTTCCTAACATCATTTCTACATAATCTTAAAAACTGTGAAATCAACTAGTGCTGGACTTTTGGTTGACAGACATTTGAAACACAGGGCTACTGTTTGCCCTATCTTGAAATGACACAATAAATAATTTTGGATGCAGATATTAGAGTCAAACTTCCTGGGTACCATTCCTTAAGTTATTGATCCTGATTTCTGTATTCTAGAGTGTACAGTGAGAATTATGAGTAATCCAGGTAAAATATTGGAAGAGTGCTAGTATTATTAGCACTAAATATTATTAATAATTACTGATAATTATCAGAAATTAACTGTATACACTCAAATGCAGAATCTTATCAATTCCGTCTAATAAATTTAAAAGGCACTGTATATTACGATGTCCCTGATTCTGGCAGGGGGTATGGGGAACAAAAATTAATTAATATTTTCTGCTCTATGGATCTTAAAATTGAGCAACAATAAGATGGTGATGAGACAACAATGTAGTTCTAATTTTTCATAAAGAAAATTAGTATAATAAAGGAAAAAGTACATAAGATAAGTTATTAGGAAAAGTTTTGCAAAGAAGGTAGGACTTCAATGGTGTCTTGAGGGAAGGGCATAAGGTATTTTCCAAAAGCTTAAGAAGAAATCAAAATTTCATTCACAAATAAATTCACATTTGTTTTATCACTATATTGCTCAAAGCTCTGAGGAAAAGTACCACTAGAACAAATGTATGTGACATATCCCCTGTTATCATGTTCGCATTTTTGTTCCCTGAAGAAGTTACCTCCTTTGATACATTTTACATGAAATATTAGAGTCACTATGTAGATAAAATGGTTTAATCAATATTTATCTATTTTTATAAAGATTACTAGGAGGAAAAGTTTATAATGAAGGAATTCTTAGAACGATGAAAACGATCTAACCAATAGCAGCTTAGTGTATTTAAATTATTATTCCTGTCTCCTCACTGAAGTCAATTATACAAAATTACACAAACCTTTGGATATCAGATGGCTTCGACTCCTCGATTCCCTTCAGTGCCCAAATCCAGTTCATCAGGTATATTAGGACAAAGATGGATGCCTTGCCAATTTTTAGGGATACAATTATTTGATTATGAAAAAGAGAAATGGATGGAAATCAGATTTACTGTTTTAAGCAGAGAGCTCAGGTAGTACAGAGAAAGGAGAAAGGTCTTGAATTGTTTTATTACATTTATATTCCTGGTCGTAGGTTTGAGACAGTAGCAAGCATAGGATAAATGGCCTATACCAGTAGCTTTCAAACTCTCTGGTATAGTCCAGTTGTGGGCTTTAGCTGGCTTATACCAGCCCACATGAGATGACTGTCAGATTTTCAGGAATGTTGTAAGATAGCTGTTAAGGGTGGACATTACAAACCAGTAAATTGTCTAACTTTAAATAAAATATAATATGTTAAAAAATAAAGGTAATGAACACACAAAATGCATCACTCCCCAATTATTTGTCTACATTTTACTCTATGCTGATATAATTTACACATATTAATTACATCTTTAGGTTTGCAATACTATATAATGGTATGCATTGTGTATGACTTCCCAGCTCTACTTACTGCAGTGTCACATTGGTAGCTTGACATCTACTATGGGCTGAAGTATTTACATGATGGAAGCTGCTAAGCTAAAAAGCAGAGCATTTTGTCCCCAGACAGCTAGTTGCTAAGCATTTTATATTGCAACCTAGTCGCCATACATATGTACAGATATACAGTTGAATCAAAGTTTCATGTTGCCATATTTTATTTTATGTTAAATCTAATACATTAAAAATATGGTTGTATTAAGTAATTTTTATAATCACCTGAAAGTATCACAACATAAAATATGAAAAGCACTGGTCTAAACTGATCCAAAGACATAAGAATTTATCTCATTTAAAATATACTCCAAGAAAAAGGGAAATTTGCATACACTGATGCAGCCATTATGGAAAACCCATGGAGATTTCTCAAAAAATCAAAAGTAGAAATATCTTATGATCCAGCTACCTATTCCACTTCTGGGTACTTATTTGAAGAACACAGAAACATTAATTTGAGGAGATCTATGCACCCCCATGTTCATCGCAGTATTTTTTACAATACCCAAGAATCCATGAATGGATGAATGCATAAAGACAATATGGTAAAAACAGACAATGGAATCCTACTAAGCTATAACAAAATGAAATCCTGCCATTTGCAACAATAGATGATCCTAGAGGGTAATATATTAAGTGAAATAAATCAAACACCGTATGTTTTAATTCATATGTGGTAGATAAATAAAACAAAAACAAACTATTCAATTAAATTTAAAACAAACAAAAAACAACAGGCCCAAATGGAGTTATTTATGCCAAGGTCCAGAAAGACGTAATACCGAACCTAATTTCAATTTCAGCCCCAAGGAGGTTTTTTAAAATCAATCAACCTGTGATTTCCTCATTCACTAGTAAGATAATATGCATAATAAGAATCCAGTTCTTCCCCCCCTTAGGGAAAGATAGATGTCTTTACCTAAAATAATATTTTAGTTTTTGACCCACTCTATTTTCTTACTATAAGTCTTCAATTTGTGTAGCTCTTTTCAGTGCTTTCCTACTTGCTAGAAGGGACGCTGACCAACTTGTGAATCCTTTAAATAAAGACAATTACATCTTTATATTAATTCATGTGAATTTTGCTTTTTAGCAATTATTAGAAAAAAATAGTCATTAGCAGAAGGGAATTGTGAAAGAAGGGAAAGTAGGATAAAAGGTATATGGTGGACAGAAACTAGATTTTCAATGATAAGCATAATATAAATATAGCTGTTGATTTATAAGACCATACTTGAAAACTATCAATGTTAATATATACAAAATTTATATGTTATATACAAAATAAACTCCAAGAAATTATCTTTTACAACTTTGTCTAAATATAATGCTTGTAAATGTTCCACTTCAAATAAATATACATTATACACTTTGTATGTGGTTGATTTATGGCTATATCCATAAGACATTTTACATTAATTAGTAGATATAGATTGAGGTTGCCTCAGATTAGTCAAAACTAGTGCTTCTCCAATGTTAGTGTGCACACAGTATCCAGAAGAGCTAATAAAATACAGATTACTGGAATCCTCCTTGAGAGTCCTTGGTCTGATGTCCATCAAAGAATTTCTTGAGCAAATTCTTGAGACCAGCAGAACAACCCTGGTGTTTTACTCTCTTAAAAGCGTATGTTGATGGACCAAAGTTCTTAATAATCTTGAAGGAATCTGCTTTACTCAGTTCACTGACTCAAAGACTAATCTGATTCAGTAGCACCTTACAAACACACCCAAAAACAATATTTAGCCAAATATCTTCACAGGTCATGACCCCAGCAAGTTAGCCATCACAGATAGCCTCTTTGACCCCATCCCAGGCCTCCGCAACCCAATGTCTTTCTACTTCATTACTTGCTGTTCCTGGCAGATCTAAACTCAACCTGATCATTTCTGAAAAGGCAAAGGAAGACTGGGATCTAGATAAAAGGAAAATGCTTAGAAAGCTCAGAAACCAATTTCTAAAATATTGATAAGGCAGGAGAGATATGGTTTGGACTTAGGTCTCATGTAAATAGCATCTGCTTATGTAAGTGTTAGCCTTGTTCTCCTGGAAAACTGAAAATGCTAAATGAAGAAAGCAATCAGAAATAACAATGTCTCTGAACATAATTTTGCAGTAATAAAGTTTCATCTGTTATCTCATTTGCTCTTCAGAAAACCCCTCTTATGTGAGATGGCAACTCTTACTGTAATGCCAGGATTTCAAATGAGAAAATCAAGGTTGGTAAATATTAGTCATCATTGTTATAAAAGAAAACCATTTAATATAAATATATTGGAGGCCTGACACTTTCCCGGCAATGATTAGGCCTCAGTCACCCCTGAGGATCCTGATACAAGCACAGGGTTCTATAGGTTGTGCATTCCTGTACCTAAAATGGTTAGGCAGCAGGTAGCCAGGAGTAGGGAGCAAGGAGGAGAGAGAAGAGAAGAAAAGGACATGGCATGTGCAGGCTGATAATGCCACAGACATTGTGCAAACAGGGCTGATAAGATATATACTGAGACCACAGACAAACTGTACAAAGTGGGCTCCACCAATCAGCTTCAAGGTCAAGGATCACACCAATCAGTGGTCTTAGAAAAAAGGACCCCGCGTTGAATTTACTGACCAGTTCAAACGGGCATGCAAGGCGGGCACCTAAGATGCATGGTTCACCTTTTGGTAAACCCTGCTCATTATATGTTCATTATAATAAAATTAGCATTGCAGTTTTGACTACCCCTCCCCACCACCTTGTGCGCAATCAGGGAGACTTGTGGGTGCTGTGCCAACACAGTAATCATCTGCTGAGTTGCTGGAACCTCTACCCCTTGCCAGGAAAAATCTGCCGCCACAAACCCCTAGGTTGAGGCAGAACCACCCCTACATGGAGCCTAGGGCTGGAACTTAGCCAGAACCCCTATAAAGGTCCAAACCCCTAGAACCGGGGGTTGACTCCTCTGGGAACGACCTACTCTCTACTCTTGAAGCTGTCCTTAGCTTCGTCCACCATTCCACCCTTATTGAATAAACTTCCTTATTGCTTACTGAGTCCCGGTGAAAGTGTGATGTGCCACAAATGTATTTGGGGTAAATCTTCTCCCCAAGAACACAAGAACCCGATGAAGAACACAAGACCCCTAGTGGCATCATTTTCAAAGAAAGATCAGCAATAATTCAGGGGAATCGCCGCCTGGATGTCAATTTATCCAGCTTTATTTCAACTTACTAACTCTGCCAACTTATTCCATTTGCAAGAATATCATGTACCTGAGTCAACACTTTCAAACACAAACTTATTCATAAATATATATGCATATCTATATATATAAAATCAAGAAATCTAAGCTATATAGTGAATTTGTTTAAGATAGGGGTGCAAAATAATGTCATTGTTCTGTCGAATATATTACTTGTTCTATTCTCTGTAGAACCCCAACTAATGCATAACCATTCCATGCTATTCTTTATAAATATGGCTGCTCCAGAAGGTGCATATTGATATAACAAGCCAAGTTAACCTAATATTCTACTTGCAGATCATTAGCTTTGTCTGTGGTTTACAGTTTACACACACACACACACACACACACACACACACACACACACACACACACACACACTATTCCTGTTAGATAACTGAGGTTCATCAGCAACTGTATGTCAAGAATATAAAATATAATGCAGACAAGGTTATAATATTAATAAAAATTTGATGCACAGACACAAAAGTCTTAGATAACTGCAGCAAGTCTTTGGTGTGGATAAATAAACCTCTAACTATGCAAGATTCTAGTCTAGACCACTTTTTTAAAATCTATAATTTGTATGCCAAACAAGTAGAAGCTGAAGCTCATTTAGAGTCAAGGTAAATTACAGCTGTTACTTCAACTGATATATCAGTCCCATCATTCTGACAGAGGGGAAAATCCAATTAGGCTGACAAAATTTCACAAAGAAATCCTGATTTCTACCTCCTTCCTTTTACATGTTTTCAAAGTGATTTGTTGTCAAAATTTGCAGTGCATTTAATGATAGTGAGTTTACCTCCCCAAAAGGAGTAATTATTGGTCAACCATTTCCCACTTAAAATAGAAAGTCAGCTGGCACTTGTCCAGTTTTCAGGCTGAAGTGTCTTTGTGAGAAAATGCCTTTGTACATATAACTTCAATTTTATATTAAATACTTTTTCCTAAATGATAGGAAAATGCAGTATTACACTATGACCCTATTTCAAAATAATTTCTATCCAATTTTATTTCATCTTATCTTCAAATATTATAGCTCTTGCATTAACTTTATAAAAATTAACAGAACATATATATTACATTTCATATTCATCTAACTGAAAGTGAAAAAACAATTCTGGAAATATAAAGTCAGCAGAGTTGTCCAACTATTTGAAAATTAGGCAGGAAACGGGTAAGTATAACTGAAAACACTAGACACATACAAAGACAATGCACCTTAAGGCATGGACATGTTGGTTCATCAACTTTCAATCAGACTAAAAATTTTAGGGTGCTAGAAAGAGATGATTAAGGGCAACAGGAACAAGTGAATAAAGCAAAAATTTTGTGTGAAATAATGCTGATAATATACTAAAGAATGAATAAATAGGTCTACTTTAGAGTAGACAGTGGGAGTTCAGAATATAAAAATGCGTCAATTAGAAGAGGGCCTTGAAGGGACCACCTGCGTAGCTACCTCCCTGGCAAGTGTATACTATTGTAAAGGTATACCTATCCTACTAATCTTTTTTTTCTTCTTCTTCTAAGGACTGTGTAATCTTCCATTGTTCTTTATTTTAAAAATTTTTCCCATTAATTTTTTGCAGTAACTTATTCTACATATTAAAATAACATATATAGGACATATATATATATATAAAGGCTATATATTAGGATATATAGGATATATTAAGATATATATGTATGGCTATATATATATATATATATATTCCCCATTCCTCATACATATGTCAACATACCCTGCCCTCCACCAAATCACCAAGTGTGCTTCACCATTGTCCAGTGGGCTCTGCCACCATTTACATCCCCCGACCCCTGCCACATTCCCTATCGTCAGTTCTGTTGCAAGTGTCCAAGATTTGATTTTATTTCATCTGCTCTTTCGTTTTGTCTATTCACGTTCCACCTATGAGTGAGGTCATCTGGTATCTAGCTTTCTTCTTTTGACTTATTTCACTTAGCATAATTCCCTTGAGATACATCCACGTTGATTCAAATGACAGGATTTTATGTCTTCTAAGGGCTCTGGAGTATTCCACTGTATATACGTACCATGTTTTCTTTATCCATTCATCTGATGTTGGGCACTTAGGTAGTTTCCAATTCTTCACTATTGTGAATAGGGCTGCAGTAAACATGGGATGTATAAATCTCTACAAATTAGAGTTTTTGTATCTTTTGGGTAAATACCTAGACGTGGGATGAACAGATCACACGGTACTTTCATCTTCAACTTTTTGAGAAATCTCCACACTACTTTCCATAGAGATTGCACCAATTTGCAGTCCTTACCATATTAATCTTGATTAGGCTAGTCACACAGGTTATTTAACTCATTCCTTTATTATTCTATATCACCAGTTGAATTAACAACTTCATATTTGTTCCCTGTAGAGAACTCTTCAGGAAAGAGAATGTGTTTATCAACTAACACTGGTATTTAATGTATATAATTTTACAGTTCTCAGTGTAAACCAGTGAGTCTCAATGTGGTCACATATGAGAATCACCTGGAAAATTTGAACTGCTGTTGTCAGGACTATTCCAAATCAATTAAATCAGAACTTTCTGTAACTGAGACTGTACCTTAACATTCATTGGTGATTCTCAGGGTACCCAAGGCTGAAAAACAGTGTCATAATTAAACTGGCAATTCAACTTATACATCTGTCTCGTGTCTCTGGTTGTTGTGCATTGTCTTTTTATGATCAAACTGTATATGAATTGGAAAAATTAAGATTTTTGGAATTGCAGATTTAAAAACTAGCCTCTAAACATTTTGCTACTTAAAACATGGTACTCTGAACCAGCACCGCTGGCATTAACTGGAACTTTTTGGACATACAGTATGTCAAAGCAGACCTTAAACGCAAAACCTGATTTTGAGAAAAAATTAGTTGATTCTTTTTCCCATTAAAATTTTAGAAGTACTGTGCTTTAATTTTTCTGAAAATACAACTCTTACACCTGTCTATCTGAATGATGCTACATATATGCTTTCCTGGCCCCACCTAGATTAAATATAATGAGTCCTTCACCTCAGAGGCATCTTTCCACCATGACTATTTGTTCACCTCAATTTTTTCATCAAAACATATTTCAAGTATTCCTGAGGGTTACAAATATCCATTATCAAGATTGCTTTACAAACATGAACTATTTTAAAGCTAATCATCTAGTCCAAAAATATTAGATGTGTAGCAAATGTCTCTTTAATGAATCTATGCTGTTATTCAGCCACTTGTAAACACATGACAGTAAAAGTAGTTACTAAAAAGGAAGAGGAAACATTTTTTTAAAATATATTTTACATTAAAAATTTTGCCATTGAATTATGATTATTCATGCAGCTGGCAGAAGCTCCATTTAGAAGAAAACAAACCAGCATTTATATGAAATTGGTCAATCTACACAGCATGCTGAATAATGTATGAGAGATCCAAGGGAAGGTTAATTTGAATGAAATAATATTCTGAATAACTAACTTTTTAACTTACACAAAATTGAAAACAATATTACTGCTAAATCATTCATTCATTTTTGTTTATTTTCTGAAGGTCACATCATGCCTGGGAGTTTCTCACAGGAAAAGGACCAAATACTCTAGAAATTACCCACCACACATTCATTTTTCTTTCTCCCTTGGGAGCTAAGACACAAAATGCTCATATTCTTACAGAGCAAAGGGATAAAGGATACTTCCACCATTTTAAAGAAAAGTTAAAGGTAGAAAACCACTGGTCATCATTAAGAGTACAACTCTAAAAAAAATTTAAAAGAATCCATGACTCTCTTCCAAGAAGTACCTTAGAAAAAAATATCTAAAGTTAGAGAATGATTTGAAAACAAGCTCTATAGATATAGACTCCACCACCACATTTACTTGATCACAGAATAACTGCGTTAGGGTGCTGTGATCTTTCTCCAGTAGAGTGTCCACCTTAAAACATAAATTTGCTTGATTTAATGAATTACAGGATGCAGATATGAAGAAAGGTCACTGCTATTATCTGCTAGTAATATCAAAAGAAGGATTCTCTCCACTTAGTACTCTGGCAACATCCCTTGTTTAAGATGAAAGCATCTGACTGAATATTTTTATATGAATTCAGGAAGCAAAGGCAAAGCATCTGATATTTTCCTAAGTATCTTTGCTTTTGAATATGTTATCTTGGCAGATTGTCAGCATATCTCACAAGTAAAAGTTAACAAATGTGAGAAATAGAAGCCATAAATAGCAAAACATCCTGCTTAAACTATTTACAAGTAAAGTAGATTATCTGAATCACAATGGCCCAAATGACTATTTTGCAAATATTACCAAACAACTAAAATTAAAAAAAATAGACATTTCTCCTTTTAATAATCAGATACCTATATCTAATCACCTAGGTCATTAAACCCAGGAGAGTATCTGACTCCAAACTCTACTAAAATGTTAAAATGTAAATAAAAGAATAAATTCAATGTTATGATGGATAACTAGGAAGGAAGCCATCAAAAAGAATTTCTGGAAGAAAACATATATGGTATGGTGGAAAAAAAACATGTAAAATTTAAGAATTTACTACAAAATGCTATTTAAAAATGCCAGAAATGCAGAACTGCCCCAAACAGAACATTCTCAGAAAACCTCACTAACAAACACAAAATAGACAGCAGGAACTTGGAGCAAGAGTGAAGGGTAAGCTGCTTAAGAAATCCCTGCTCTGAGAGTTTCTTTCTCCAAAATCTGAACCAACTAATGATGAAGAACAGTCTTCTAATGTAAATAATCCACCATAAGAGATTCCTAGTGCAGGCAGTAGGAACAAAGTCAAAAGTAGAATAGTAATGCGGGCAACCTCTAGATCTCTTCATGTACCTTGAAGTTCAATTACTCATGGTAAACAACGCTAGAGTCCATTTTATCACATGGAAGCCTAATATAACCCATGAAAGCCAGGTGTTTTATAATCAGAATCCAAATTCACAGTATTTCGGAGTCATTAGAGAAACATAAATGCAAGCTAGTAATTAGCACACATCCATCCTTTATCATATCAATGACCAACCATGCTTTATTTTGAATTTTCAAATACTAATCATGATTATAATTGTTAAAGCTTCACGAATGTTGAATAATGGCTATGGCTGGAGGGAAATTTTGAAATAAAAAGCAAAACAAAAAGATTACGCCAGGGATCTATCAAGTTGACACAAAAAATTCTCTTATAATAATGCAAAGGAAAAGAAAAAAGATAATTATGAAGAATAGCTTCAAGGTATGGAAGATCAATTTAGGAAATCTAATAAGTGGAGAAGAGTCATTTCGAGGGAAATAATAGAGTTAATAAAGAGGAAGAAATAGGTGCACCCTGGTGGAGCAGAGGTTAGGTCAATTGCCTCCGAAGGAAAAAGCCACAAGTTTCTGGGTTTGAGTTCTGGGTCCAAGGGGAAAGAACAAGTATGAACAAATGAATAAGAATAAAATAGATGCTTGCATCTTTTTTCTCTTCTTGGCTTCCTGCCTGCCTGCCTGCTTACCTTCATTCCTGCCTACAACTTTCCTTTATAAAAAAAAAGGTGGAGGGTGGAGGAAGAAATAATTGAAAAAGAAAAAGGCCGTTGAAAAATCATTATTAAAAAAAGAAGCTACCTGGACATTAGTAAGCAGTTAAATTAAGGGCCAAATAAATAAATAAATAGTATAAATAGTATAAATAAAACATATTATTTTCTTTTACAAAAAAATGATATCAGACTTTTAACTTTAAAATACATAGTTTTAAGAAAAATATACATGAAGTATAATATTTATAAGTCATAGAAAAAAACAACTGGAGATCTCAACTCCTCTCTCACTCACAAAAGTTATATGGATATTGATTGGATGGTTTTATTGAGAGCAAGTATATGTTTTTAAATATGTCTGTTAAAAACATGAGTAATTTTTACTAGTAAATAAACTAGAATAAGATGGCAGAAATAAAATTCATATGTAATTTTAAATAGTAATTCTCATTTGGAAAATATATTCAAATTAAACCAATTTTAACAATTGAATACAAAATAGCCTAAGTTTGAAAATAAGGAAATGTAAAATAGCATATTAGGAAAATATTAACAGAGAGAAGGTAGAATTGATAATAATGATATGAAAATTAGGATTCAAAGTAATTAAAGTGGCTTAAGGACAGTATGAGAGTCATAAGTCTTTGTGCATCTGACATATTTAAATTATAGAAAGCAAAATCGGTTAGTGCAGAAGAAACTGACAAAACAACAAACATAATGAATTTAACACTACTATCTGAGGCATCAAAGAATATGAAGGCAAAAATCTGGTCAGTAAAGTATCTGAGTAATAAAATGAACAATGTGGATGCCTATATATAAAATATACATTTGACATGTATATATAAAGCATATGTGTGTATGTGCTATATATGCAAAGTATATATCCATTATAATATATATAACATGTATAGATATAAAATGTGTACATTAAGTGTTTTTATATATGTATGTGTATAGAGATCTAATGTATATGGTATAATCAAGTTCAAATGGAAGAAGCAAAAGAAATAATTTAATTTTTTTCATGATTGCCTCTGAAAATATATTCTGTGGTGGCTAGTTCTTTCCTTATCCTTGGACAAAATCTCGGACAGATCCCCTCTCTCATTTGCTTACTTTTAGATAATACAATGTCTTTCTGTGTGCTAAATATGGAAATATTTCATGGGAAAGGGGAACATAGGTACTTCTCTATTGACCACACCTGAATGGATTGTCTCTTTCCCCGCTATCAATTCACTAGGTTGCCAATACTCATCAAAGTTTAAAAGAGAAGTAAAGGGAAAAGACCAGCCTGAAAAAGTTAAATAATTGTAAGCTAGTCAGTATTCTCTTAGCTTGGTATATATCAAATGCTAACATTCACTCTTCTGCGTGCCTCGTACACTCCATGAAGACTACTCATTGCTTGGAAACACTACTGGCTGCTTACGATATAACTCCAACTACCCACCCTTCACTCACATGTTGGTTCTCCACAGTCAATGCAACCAAGAAGGTTTCTTTGGAATTCCACCAACTCTTCAGGTTACATTTTTAGAAATAATCTCTATCACACAATCCCAAGCAACTTTCTCTGTGCCTTTATCCACCAGAAACATGCAGCTTTAATCAATCTTTAAGAAAGTAGTTCTCCAAATCAGAGCATTCTGCTGGACAGCCACAGGTGACTTTCATTCCTTGCCCTTTGGTGTCTTATGCAAGTCAGTCACTATCTATCATGTTGTGTAAGCCTCCAGAGAAAATATTACACTCTCTGAAGGGCTCTTTGAAATCTCCCTTAATCTAGTTGAAGTTAGATGGATAGCACAGCCCCTTTCCCAACAATAATGTATCTGGGGGTGGGGTGGGGGTATATGCCACAGTAATCCAAGTTTCTTTTCCAAAAATTTTTCTCTCTCCAATCTCCAATTTCTTTTCACCTTCTGTCCATTTGTGTAGGTGCCAGTCAGCTGAAAGTTGAAAAACAACCTTTGCGAGGCTTACTTTAGAACATGGGAGAAGTGGTCACCTATTGCTCCCATCTGTCATTTGACCATGCTGGAAACTTAGACTAAGATTCCATTTAACAAACTGCTACACAATGAGTTGGGGTGTTCCCGTGCTGACTGTAATTCTCCAATATCTAACACACATCAGATACCAGCAAAGAACACGTGAATTTCTATAAAGTTGTGGAAATTGTTCTCCAAGAGTGTTAAGGCAATCTGGTGGCATATGATACTCTTAAAAAAGGAATGGCTGAGCATTTGAGGATCTAAGTGTGGCTGAGAAGTGTGTGACACTGGCAAAATCTCTGTTTCCTCCATCACTTCAGGTGATAAAGCGGAAGAGCAAAATGTATTTGAACAGACGCATCAGGACCACTTTCAAGATTCAAGATTTTATTTTGGTAAGACAATTCATAAATAAGGCGCTCACTTGTTACAACGTCTAAGATTACAATTTGCCTTCATGACTTATCTGACTTTGAGAATATTACATAATGATTTTGAATATTTGAGAAGGGACAGACATTTAAAAACCTATCTAGACAGTGATATTTCCCCTAAAATTGCATAAGTTATCAGATCCTAATGGAAAACTTGTGCCTTCTGCTTCTAGCAGAATGCTCTGCCCACACAGGCATTTTAACAATTCAAACAGGAGGCACTGGAATTGGTGTGCATAAACTCTTGTATTCAACTAGGAAATATCATGGCAGGAGCTGAATACTTGACCTTTTAAGTTCAATTTATTCTACCCAAGAAGAGAAGGCACAAAGGGATGTTCACCCTAGAGCTTTGGGGTCCCTAGAGCTTTGGGGTCCATTAGCAGAAAATTTGCAGAACCCCTTGATATAGAAAGTGCACCACCTAGTGGGAGTGTAGAAATCCACACTCTTTCATCACAATATGAGATCTAATGAAAATCTAAAAGGTATAGAGAGTATTTATCCAGAACACCACTATAACAATACCATTGTTTTCCTCCCATCCCCCCTTTTTTCATATGGGGGAACATATCCAGTTACCATTAATCTCTGGATAGTGTGAATTACAGAGATTATATAATCAAGAGACTAGTATGCAACTAATCTTAGCGACAAATTTCAAGACTAATACTGTAAGAATAAATGTATAAGTTAAACTAGTTATCTAATAGTACCAAATTAAAGTGAAAGCTTCCGAATGGGGGGTGTGGGGTAAAAACATGGATAACCTCTGGAAAGCCAACATTGCACTCATATTAGGATGTAGTGACTTTCACCTGTATGCAGAGTAAGAGGTAAGAATGGGTCACAATGAATAACCAAATATTAAGTGTACTGTTCTAGAACCTGAGAGTATAGCAATGAAGTTTATATTTCAGTGGAGGGAGACAGGTAAAAAATGTTAAATTAGTGAATTTTAATTATAAATAATAATTATAATGTAGATGATAAATAAACATGCTTGCTCTGAGTGGTGATTAAAAAGCAATAAAAATTCACCTCAGGGTAAGAGAATACATAGGTAATATTTGGTTGGTCAACAAAGGCCCTCTGAACAAGAACACTTATTATAGAGACCTGAAAGTAACGAGAAAATCATATACATGTCTGGAAAAGAGTGCACTGGAGGAAAAGAACATGCAGAGTAGCTGAGGACAAACTATTCTTGACAGACTGAAGGAAGGGCAAGGGGGCCAATGTGAGTGCAGCAGTTAACAAAGAATAATTGGAGCGGTCAAAGGGATCATCAGATGCCAGCTCGTGTAAGGTGTTCTACGTCTTGATATACAGCTTGAATTTTATTTTCAGCGAGATGGTTTTGAGCAGAGACACCTACATTACATGAATCATTTTTAAAAGGGTTATTCTGACCTTGTGGAATACAGGGGGTCAAGTGCTTGGCAGGAGGTTAGTGAAATGCTATTGCAGTTGTTGAGATGGGACACAAAGGTGACCTGTACTGAGGGGCAAACATGCGCACACAGGTTAGAGATTGAGGAAGGCAGAGGCAAAAAGAGAAAGGCAGAGCAATTCATACTCATCAAATATTTTTAAAGTAATTGTGTGGCATTTATAAAAAATGAATAATTTACTTGGATATCAATAAAACTCAATTAATTATAAAAAGTAGAATCAAAACAAGTGACATTCATCAATCACAATGAAACTAAACTCAGTATTAGGAGTGATAGAACAGACAACAAATCTAACTCACAGGAAATCTTTTAAGTCCTCTGTATAACTTATAGCTTATTACCTGACAGTCCTGATTAAATTAAGATCCATGTATCCTGTCTTCTTGTTTGCTCAGGCATAGAGAAAACTGCACAACGGCAGTTTTACATTTCTCACATGTATATGTCAAAACAATGTTTCCCCTGAGTCAAGTCTTCTTGTGGTTTCTTCTCCCCATACCCTCCCAGTATTTTAAGAAGTATTTTTATAAGAACATGTTTTTTATTTGGTTTTGCCGTGAGTATTTGTTTTCAAAGTGTCTGTCTCTTGATAAAGCCTTTCCTTCATTCCTTTCCTATTCTATATTTTATTTCCATTCTAAGTTTTCTTGGTACTTCAAGGTTGGAACTTGACGGAAGGCCCTATAGTGATTACAGAACAAGGGGCACTCTTCCAGATGAATCTGCTCATTTTTTAAAGGATAATTTATCGATAAAGGGTTTTCTATAATTATTACAGATAAATAGTTTTTCAACCTTGTGTTCTTTGGTGTGAATAAAATCAATTCTCAGGCTGATGTCTTCGCATTCATTATATTAATATAGTTTTTTCTTCAATGTGAAGTCTCTGTATCTATATAGGCATACATTATGGAAGAAGGTTCTTCTATATTCATTTACAGGGCTTCTCTCCAGTGTGAAGCTTCTGATATTGTCTAAAGACAGAGACATTCCTATATAGAGACTCTATAGCTTTTATTCAGCATGAATTCACTTAAGTCACCTGAAGTTTGATTCCTGAAGGCTCTTCCATATTGATACATACATAGGCTTTTTCCGCTATGTGTGATCTTTTTACCTGGAAGGGAACAGTCTTGAGGAACACCACATAATCCATGGTGGAGAAGCCATTCAGTGAAGCAAACCTTAAAAATCCATTAGTCATAGAGCAGCAATTGTCGAACATATAAGGATTCAAACTTTATAAAACATTCTCAGTATCATAAATGAAAGGATGCCTTTAATGATCACTCATTCCTTAGTCAACATTAAAGATTCACCAGGATACATCAATCCTAAAGTAAAAGGGGAAGAGGCATAATTGTTGTTCATATTAGAATATTCATACTGGGAAAATACTTAATAAAGAATCCTTTACCACCAAGATGAGCAAAAAATTTGGGCTTTTGCTGTATGACCTATGATTGAAAAAAAGAAAAGAAGAAGATAAAGACGTGATTATAGGACATGTTGATCCAGAATTTCGTAACAAGTTGATTAAATAAATCCTTTTCAATATATTTGTACTTAGGACTACAATTAAGCAAAGTTATTGAAAAAATTAAACAAACAAAATAGCCAAGCAAGTATTTATCTCTTAATATCTGCTTTCGGTTTCTTAACACTTTGCTTTTCTAATTGTCCACTACAAGCACAAAGGAAAAAAATGCTTGACTATCCACTATGAAAGAAAAAAAAGGTCAGTTTGATAAGGTTTATTGAAATCATCTTGGATTATGGGCTCATACATTATTTATCTTTGCTTTTAAGAACTGGTCTCAATATTTTCATTCTACTTTGACAACTAGACTTGCAATTTTAAGACTTAATCCTATTCTATTATTGTCAGTTCTATTTCATGTCTCCAGTTTGAGATCCTTTATTTTCAAAGATTTTGTTACTTACTTACATTTAAGGAAAGGTACATCGATGACACATTTTCTAATCATGGACAAATAAATGACTCCTTGACTAAATTTTTAATTTTTAAGTCATAGCGTTTTCCCTGAAACTCTAGAATAGAGCAAATAACTATTTATTTGACAAATAAATTATAAGAAAAGAATGTGAGAAGTCATTTACAGATTACATCATGCTTTAGAAACTTATCAACCAGATAATTTGTGAATGTATTTGGGATTCTGATTTTAACAAACCCAAAGTAGATTTATTTATACACTGGTTATTGTATGATATTATAGAAGTATAATTTTTAGATATACTTATGGTTTATAGTTTTGTTTTTTTAAAAAAGAGACCTTATATTTTAGGTCACTGTATTAAGAATATATGAAACAGGTGAGACAATGCATTGTGATTGCTTCCAAGATTGGAGGGAGAGTGAGTGTAAAACAAGATGAAATAGGTTAGAAATGAGTTGATAAATTAAGGCAGGAATGAGTACATACCATTTTATTATTTGCATTTCCCTACATTAGTATATATTTGAAATGTTCTATAACAGAAAAAGAGTAGAGAAGGCTAGTTAACTGTTTTTGTTTGCTTTTACAACTTTGGAAGCGAAATCTAAGAATACAGTTTCCTTGACAAGAAAAGTATTTTTAATATTTCCTAGGAAATCTTTTGAGAATCCTAGGAATCCTTTGGGATTTCTTTTGCTTAAATTTCAATATATTTACGAAATCCATGTCATATCCTTTTAAAATTAATTCTATAAACTTTGTTAAGTTTCAAATTATATCTTTGGATATGAAATTACTTTCTATTATTTGTTTTAATATAATTTTTAATATGTCCTACTCTCTTCAACAATTCTATTAGTTTCCACATCACTTCTTTTCTCTGCTCTGTTAAACGCTTGTTGTTATTATTATCTGCATTCTGAGATCTACAATACTCATTTAATTTTCTGTTGTAGTTGCTGCTCTGAATTGGTTTTAAAATATTTAAAAAATTCTCCCTTAACCTCCTAAACTTACATCCTTATATTACTGATCTCCAAACTTCTGCTTTCCTTAGACAGCTCCATTTTAATAATCTGTCTTCTATTATCTTTTATCTTGTCTTCTATAGTCTAATGTTTTCTTCCTTTGTCAAAAGAACAAAGAAAATAGAATCTGAAAATTTTTGCTGCATATATAAAATCTTATTCAAAAATAAGCTTTTGGCTGCTTTTAGCTTATGCTTATTCATAGTTGCCAAGAGCCATTTTTGGAGGGAACCAATTTTAAAGATTTCCAGTCAACAAAACCTCCCTCTGCATCAGAATATCACTATTTCAGATCAACAGCTCCTGGTCTCACGACTCAGTTCACCTGGGAAGTCACTGGAATATTGTGCGAAGTCACTGTAGTCATCATTACTACAGGTTTTCCACTCCTTTTACTTTTCTGTGTTCCTAGCTCCAGTGCCATTACAATGTATGGGATTTCTGCTGACCCATGTGACTCAGTAGGTCTTATATTAGGGCAGCCAGTCTCTCGGTTTACTGCTCAACCCAGAAAGGCTGCCAGGATATTGATTGCATACTTCCTTTGAGACAATACTTCTCTTCTAGGTCAGTGATTTATATAACATTATTCTTTATTCATCTATATTGATTCCAGCACAAATAATTTAAAATTAGTGACAAATTCATTTGTGTAAGTTTATTTTCTACCTTCAAGTGCTGTTGCAAATCTCCCCCCTATTTTTTTCTAGATCTTTTTCTTAGAATGAAGACATCCTCCCTCCCAAAAAATTATCAAACTTATCATCTTTTCCAGAAGGAACAATTAAATTTCAGATAATGATTTTAAGTATGTGAGAGAGCAGTGTGCTTTTCTTAACAGACTTCCTAATGATTTGAAAGAGTAAACAGAAATTTGCCTATGATGTATTTTTATTATCTCAAAGTAAAAGAAGTCTCAGTAGAAAGCTGAACATAATGTCCAATTATTGTCAAGAAAAATGACTTGAGTACTAATATTCTAAATGCAAAATATCTCTCTGTAAAGAAAATATCTTCCAAAACTAAATTGTCTTATAATCATAACATCTTATAGAAGGTTAACCCACTTAGTTACTCAGAGATGCATTTTTACAACTTAATTAGTCTGCAGAATTCATCAAGAAGTCATATTACTTTAAAATTAAAATTCTCAAGGGTCCATTAATGAAATTTTTCTATGGTAGGTGATTGGTAATATTGCTTTGATATTTTGCCCAGTTAAAGTTATTAAAGCAATGCTCACTGGAAATGAATCCAGGGGCCTTTATTACCCCATTTGTCTAAGTGCTGTTTTCTGAGGAAAATATTTACCCCTAGCTATTTATCCCTCACCTTCTCTATGTAAAGTTGGGATAATTACCTCTTTAGACACAAATTTTTAAATTTCATTTTCACTGTAGAAAATTAATTATTCTATTCACTCAATTGGCTACCAAAGAACATGGATTTTCTCTAGGCAGTAGCATAAAGAACATGATAGTTTCATGCCAAAGAATTCCCTGTTGTCCAAATATTATCCACATTGTAGTTGCAAGAAATAACATGGAAGGTTGCCAGACAGATAAGCAGTTCATTAATTTTTCCTATCCTAAATTTTATCCTTGCTTGAGTTAGATTACCAAAAAGCTGCACACTTATACTGCATTCTCTTAGATCCTCACTGAACTGCTTTCTGAATTGCTTTTTCTGAAGTAAAACAGAAAGACCAATGAGAACCAGAAAGCAGAGACAAGCCCTGCCTTGAGGGGGTAGCCAAATATAGAGAGGCCCTGTGGAGTGTCTAAGCAGCCCAGAACACAGGGAAGCTCTAACCTGGGGTTCCAGGGTTATCCTTGAAGCAATGGAGAGCTCAGGGGTTCAGCTGTGAAGCCAGAGACATGGAGCTAGCTTGCAGACACATGTTTAGATGATGATCTGAAAAAGAAGGGCTACAGCCCTGTGAAAGACACCAGGGCAGTGGAACAGGGGCAGAGAAGAATGCAGGAAGTGTTGCAGTTGATTTTTTCTACCAGGTCCTAGGAACTGAGGGTTAGAAACTGAATTGAGTCAGAGAAAAAAATTTTAAGTGACATCTTGCAAAGCTGTGTTTGCAGCTCTCCCATATGTAAGCTGTCTCAAGTTCCTTCAGAAACAGGTACAGTTCAAACTACTCAACACAACAAATAAATACATAAACTAAGAAGAAAGCATGAAAAAAACAAAAATAAAGTGCAACGAGTAGAAGTTAAAGAAATGTAGATTTAGAATGATATTATATTTAAGGTTTGAGTAAAATCTCTAAATGATATTCAAATTATCTTGTTATGAAGTACCCTGAAGACTGAATTAATCTGTTCTATTGAACTTCTCTTTCCTGTAAGACGTATTATATATTTTAATGAGGTTATGAAGAATGACCAATAATTTAATGTAAAGTAATTTATAAGCCTATATTCTTGGTAAATAATTGCTACTATTATTAATTAGATATTTCAGTTCTATACTCTGATTTTTGAAATGTGACTTCAGGCACAATTTTCCTTTAGTTTTTTTAAATCTTAACTGTTTACAGTACAAGGGCAACTGAATAATAATGACCACATCATGTTCTAAGTTAATGTGCATTTTCTTATTAATGTAGTCATATAAATGTTTGTCTCCTCTAATGCGTAGCACGAACACATCCTGCAAACTCATAGCTCTTTGTAGTGCCTTCTAACTCTATTTCCGGTATAATTCTGAGATGTTATATTTGCAATCTGGACCACTTTCTTGGGAAGAACATATTCTCAGAATGGAGGTTCACCAATAAAATCTGCTTTTCCCACTGGTCCTATCAGGACAGTCTACAATTGTTTCTTGTGTTTTTCCAGGGATATAGGTTGGAAAATTTAACTTCCATGGTACTGTTCTCTTATCTCTGTCCACCATTCTCTTTAAAGGAAACTAACATTTTTTGACTTGGACAATACTTCCATAATATCCTATAGTTATTTCCACATTTCAAAAAGTATTGGGATAAATAGTCTTTTAGACAGAGCAGATTTTATCATTTTAGAATTAGTTATCTTTAACAAACAGTTGCACAAAAAAAATCAATTTGACATAAAGTCTACATAAAAATATCCAAATGACTCAGGTTTTAGGCCTAAACAGTTATTTATAGAAGCTCTAAAGGACCTATTATAGTGGGAAATGTTATTTTTCTTTATACTTTCCATGGTACGTGCCTTTTACAAATGTTAACACGTTTAATGTCATTATATAACTTTGAGATTCAAGGATAAGTGAAAATTCACAGTAAAGATAAAAGAAAAAGTCAAATTCTCCAGGTTTAAAGTCAATCAGTCACCTCATAAAAGTTTCTGGTGAAATTTTCCAAAAGTCAAAGACTGAGAAACATTTTGTTTATGGTGGATTCTTCAACCCACTGTGTTTCATGCTAGGTAAATCCAATCTGTGCTTCCCTTAGGCCACAAATGCAGAATTTATAGGTATTTGTTCAGAAACAAGGTTGTAGGGTGCAACCTTAATCTATTAATTCCAGTCTTAGGTTCCTAGTCGAAATGGGCCTCCTGATGTTCAAGGAGGCATGCACCAACCTCCATTTTTCATCAAAATATCCACCTAAACCCCTTCTGTGCGAAAATACTGATGTTTCATTCTGCACACATTTTAGCACATTGTAGAATCAGAAAATACTATCAAGGCATTGCTCCATCTTATTTGCTTTACCACAGCTATAGAAGAGAAGAAAGTTGGAAAAACAAGCATTATGAAGTGAATATTCACATGCTCTCAAAAAGGAGAAAACTGGAGTTGGACTAGAAGGGGCATTTTTTTCTCATAATTTCATAGATCGGAGAGAAATTCCGAAATAATATGCCATGATATTAGAGAAAAATGAAACTGGCATTTCTGGCCTTTACCATTCAGATTTACGAAAATTTTGTCATTCCTTTTGGTCTCTATGACTTTATCTGGCTAGTAACATAAAGAATTGGAGTATTTTACTGTTGACATTAATATTTTATAATTCCAGCATTAAAAATGATCATGATAGCTTGATATGTATAATATTAGTTTTTGAGTTATTAGCGATCTGTTATTGATCTACTATAGTTAATAATATTATATATTTGAAAGTTGCCAAGAAATAAGACCTTAAAACTTCTTATCACCAACAATGACAACTATGTGAGGTAAGGGAGGTATTAACCAACTTGTGACAATCATGTGCTTGTACATGCCTACACACACATAAACACCTATGAGTGTATATATCAAACCATTATGTTATAACCCTTAAGTTTATAGTGTCATATGTCAATAATATCTCAATAAAGCTGGGTAAAATGCTACCTTTGCTGACAGATCCTTGTGCAGGGAGTTCATGACAACTATACTTTCCAATTCCCGTAAGTGAATTTTGATAAATAGAAATTGAATTGCATTTTATACTTGTTTTGCCTTTTTACATAAAATATGTTAGATCTATAGCAGAGCACATGAAACTTTTCACAGGAACTTTAATCAGCACTTATAAGGCATCACTGTAGAATAATCAATCAAATCAAGAAATAGAAATTTATTGACAACAGAACCCCTCTTGAACCACTGAGTATATCTTTTCACAGCCTTTTTTTCCCACAGAGGTATACATGAGGAAAGGTAGACTGACTTTTAGCATTAATTTCCTTGATCTTAATCATGTTGCCCCTGCAGACTTCATAGACCATTTAGTTTAATTTTGTTCATTTTCGAGCTTTGGGTAAATGGAATATTTTGTGTTCCTTTGTGTGTTTGTTTTGTTTAATATACTGTCTACAAAATTGAGTCACAGAAGTTCCTTCATTTGAATTGCTACGTAATATTCCACTATATAACTATACCAAACTTATTATCCATTACACTGCTGAAGAATATTTAGTCTGAGTCCAACTTAGGGACATATTAAATAATACAAGTATAAATATATATTTCCTTATAGTCTACAACACATAACCATGCATTTCTCTCAAATATATATGTATATGTACATGCCTATATACACAAATATTAATTTTTAGAGAGAATGCAGGGTCAGAGAGTATTCATATATTCAACTTAACTAGATAATTGTAAGTCATGTTGTAAAAGTGATTTTACCAATTTACTGTAGTGCATGAGCACACCTGAGAAGATTCTAGCTATCTAACAGTGTAAATATGTCAGGTTACTTAGGCTATTATACTCATTCATTCTTCTATTCATCTACTCATCCAACAGTTTTTAAAATTTCCTAGGTCTCAGTCAGTGTGCTAGGCATTGAGAAGACAAATGTGAAAACAAGAGCTGCTTTGCTCTCTTTATCATAAATTAAAATAATGATAAACAAACCTGAGTGCCTTCAGTCTTCATATTTCTATCAGATCTCTAGTGGGCTAATAAACGATCAACATGATTTTTTTCAGGAAACACTCCTAGGGCAGAGGTAAAGAATCTAATGCATCATCTTTGCAAAGATTAAAGATCACATTTAGCAACAGTTCAAGCTCATTTCTATTCTATTTTTGAGATACGTTTTTTTATATGGTAAATATTTTTCTTTCAAGTCACAGGAAACAATCTGTGGGTTGTTACTTGGGAGGTTACAGGTTACATATCTTAGTTTGACAAATTACCGATGGAATGAAAAAAAGGTGCCATAAAGCAGCAATAAACGGCAGATGATGCTTCATGACAGAATGATATTTAATCAGTTTAGTTTTAAAATAGGAATTTTGATTTCATTTAAATTCAATGAACATTTTTCTGGGTACCTTTGTTTTTGCACATGCATCTACTGTGCTCATAATTACAAAATTACTGCACATAAATCATGTTCAAAGGCACTGAATCATTATAGCTTTGGTACTCAAATACAAATATACATTTGTGTGCATAAATGCAGAATAAAAGGGAAAAAAATAACCTGAGGAAAATCTGGCACTGAATATCAAGAAAAAGACTGCACAGCATAGTAATTCTCTTATTCCCATACTAATTTGCCAGAGGAGTTAATTCTGATAACCAAGTCTGGCAGTGGTCTGCACAGCATGCAACTGGCAAATTATATATCATCTGGAGATGTAGGAAAAAGTGATTTTTCTCAACTATATTACTACACTGGTCTTAATCCTTTAACTCATTTTTTTTGAGATAAATGCTTCATTTAAATAGGTGACTTCTTTTCCTCTTTTGGTGGGAATTGTTCTTTTATATCCCGTGATGAGCATTTAAACCTAGAATCTCTAGATTATTGTCTGCAATTTATCACTGCATTAACAAAAAATATAAAAAGTATGAATCACATATAATAAGAACAACCAACGAAGGTATACCCTTCAAAACTTAAAGAGGTAAATGGCAATTGCCGAAGAAATGTTTATACAAAACTTACATTTTTAATTTGCACTCAATGCAGGACACAAACAGCAGGGTTCTGTCTGCAACAGACAAATACAGACTCTGTAGACTTTGTAAAGCACCTGTCACTCAAAGAGATTGCCCACATTGTTTACAGCTACATATACAAATTATTTACTGCAGCATATTAAGTAATAGTGGAGATTTATAGTAACTAGAGAGCTGATAAAACCACTGGCAAGATGTAGCTTGTAGAAGTAAACAAATTAACCAGAAGGAGCAGCTGGGGAAAGTAGAGCAGGCATATGTGTGTTCATTTGGTTAAAATGCAATGTTGCCTTCAAAATGATGGGAAAAGAATGTTCTTCCTCCTCCTATGCTCACCCCAAAGATGCTTTCAAACAGGATGCTTTCAAATTTCATTGTCTGTCTGCTGTTAGAAATCAGGTGTAGTATATGTAAGATTTCTATTATTGCTCTAAGTCCATAATCCTTCACAACAACCCCATTGGCTATGAAAGGGAATGGTTCTTACAAAAGCATCTATTCTCAATGTCAACTAGAGAAAAATGGGTAGGGAATAGAGAGCACTAGGAATCGGAGACTTGCCTCTATCTAAATTGGCTTGCAAACTTTTTGCTTTGTAATTTGCGATATCACTGCACACACACACACACACACACACACACACACACACCTACTGAAAACACTTCTGAAAGATTCAAGTTGGAGGGACAAAAAGGCACTTCCTGGATTACATAATTTTAATTGTATTTTCCTTCTGGCATTTTAGCAGGTGGTATTTCAGTGATCAATGAAGCTCCGGCATCTGTGCCTCTTCCTTGTACATCATGCTAGTCTGCCAGTCCACTGATCTAGAATCACATTATTGTCACCATCATTTTGGATGCTTATAAAACCCAGGTCTTCTGGCATTTTTCCTTATTCTTGCAGAGTAATCCAAATTTCATTATATTTTGTTCTTAAGGGAAACAATTTCCCTCTGAAATTACTTTTTCTTTATGCCTTTGGTTCCTTTGAAGACCCTATTGCTTGTGGCATATTTAGTATTCAAGGCAGATTGGAATAGATATGTCAAAGTAAAAATCCTAACATGTTAGGCACTTTACAAATTATACTTAAATAATTAGAGACACCAAATGTGAGTGAGAAAGATGGCATTTGGGCATTTCAAAACATTTCCATCTTGCAATATGATACTTAATGTATACCTCTGACATTGCAGGCTTAAAACATATTGTCATGTCTACCACTTCATCTGCTCTTCATAGTATTCTTGGGAGCAGGCAGGAAAGGTATTCATTCAATGTTCATTAAGTATCTCCTACATGCCAGGCACTGATGTTGGCACTAGGTATATAGAGAGATCGAAATTTTAAAAAGGGGGAGAAAAGGGAACTTCTCTGCTTAATGTGGAGTGAAACTAATATTGTAGAGATTATCATTTCCAATCTGCACATATGAAAATATAAGTACCAAGAGTTAAAAATTAGCTCACAGTAAGCCATTATAGGGACATGACTAGCAGTCACAGGTCTTCTTGGTCCTCCTTTTGGTACCAGGTTACATACACCCCCTCTTTGAAATGGTAATAGTTACTGCAAAGAATGATGTAACAAAACCAAAGTAGAAATACTGTGTTACTTTGAATGAAAAACCTCAGATTATACGTGACAATATAGCATGTGCATTTTTAAAGACTCTTCACACTAAAGGATTTTACATTATTCACTATATTGAGAAGTACTTTGGTATGTGCATCTGTTTTATTTTATAAATTGGTCCTGGTGTATTACTAGCAGAAAGCAAACAGATTATTTTTTACCAAGTTTCCTTCCAGCAATCTCTATAATATCTTACTTCATCTATTCTGCTTTTAAAATTTGCTTTCTGATATTTCAAGTATCAATTCAATTCAATATAATCAACCATCTACTTGAAAATGTCTCCCCCTCTCAGCTGAACATGCCATATAGACAGGGAATACAGTCAATGTCTTTACTCCCCACTCCTGATCTTCTAAGTTTTTCCTCCATTCTCAATGCTGCCTCTTGATCCCCCAGGTTTAAGTGAGGAGACAAAGAAGCAAAAAGCAAATAGCACTCATTTAACTGATGCAGGTAAAACTTAATATTGGTACATTATCAATTTTAGTGTCCAAATATTACTTTTTCTCTTCTGGGATTCTTCTGATGGATGTGTCCAACTTCTATTTCTAGGAGTCTTTCAGCTGCAATTCTCTGACAAGGGTGAATTCCTCTAACTAATGCTTCTCTCTTTCCTCACCCTATAGTCATTTACCCACATGACTGTCTCTTAACTCATCTTTCCTCAAAGTGATCCACTCCATGACTCTTGGCCGATGTCTATTTCAAGATGACCTAAGCCTGGTTCCCTTCCGTGGAGTGAGGCTCATGGGAAAACTCACCTTTGCCTGGTCAATCTCTGAAAGTGGAGACCATTCCCAGAGCAGCACTCTTGGCTCTATTGTTAAAGATAACCCTGCCAGCCTTTTACCTTTACATTTGCACAAGTGTAATCCATAACCTCATCCTCCAATCTCCAGGAGATTCAAAGTAAGCATGCCAAGGTTTCTTTGGAGTTCTTTATTTGGCATGAAGTGAAGGGAGATAAACCATTTTCTCCAGCATCAAAGACAGGAAATGCTGCCGCATTATTCAATACTTGTCTCTGAAGAAGCCCTGACTTACTTATTTAACACAGTTTATCAACGTGAAGACCGAAAGAAGGTTGCCTTAGTTCTATCAGGCTGTCATAACAAAATACCACAGACTGGGTGGCTTCAACAAGAGATACTCATTTCTCACAGCAATGAGGACTTGAAAGTTAAAGATCAAGGTTCCAGTGTATGAGGGCCCTTTCCTGATTTGCAGTTGGCCACTCTCTTGTGTTCTCACAAGGAGGAGGTGGGCAGGAAGAGGGGGAAGAAACGAGGGAAGGAAAATAGAGAGGGAGAGAAAGAAAGAAATGAAGGGAGGCCAGAAACTGCAGGGGCGGGGGACATTCTCTCAATTTCTTCTTACAAGGGCATTAATTGTATCACAAGGGTTTCACTTTCACGACCTAATTACCTCCTAAAGGCTCCATCTTCAAGCACCATCACACTAGAGATTAGGCCTTCAATACAGCACTTTTCTTTGGGGATGGAGCAAAACTCAGTCTGTAACAGAGCTTAGTGTGTCAACACCCATAAAACCATCTTCTGATTGCTTCTTTTGGAGAAGTACATGTGCAATTTAGGAACTGTACCCCCTTTGGGGGGATTTAATTTTTCTCAACTTCGTGGATTCAGCTTAAAAGCTGATAGGAAGAATAACATTTGAAAATATGAATGCTTGAAAAACTAACTTCTTCCCTTTTGCAGAATATTCTTTTCTTTAAATGCTAATATTCATCTCTTCTTAATGAAATCTTTCATGACAAACTTCCCAAAGAGTAAATACAATATGTTCAGCAGAATCTAAGTGTTTAGTAAACATTTTCATATTGACTGAATTTGCTTTATTTTCCCTATCTTTTTCACGTACATTGCAATCATTCAGCTCTAGACTTAACCAACTGTTCAACAGAATTTTTTCTGATGATGGAAAGTTCTGCTTTGTCCATTATGGTAGCCAATATTCATCCCTGATTACTGAGCACTTGTAATGTGGCTAGTAACTAAGATCTCCATTTCTAATTTCAAAGAATTTAATTTTAATTTAGTAAAAAATCAATAAAATTAGAAAGTTAATTTACTTTAAAATATATTAGTCACATATGTTTAGTGGCTACCATATCAGTTAGTAGAGTACCAAATGATAAAGATAGTCATCTGTAATTATTTTTTCTTGTACAATAACCAGAATGATGCTTTAATGATGTACATCATATCATTCTAACCAGGATAATGACTGAATTACTGTTATGTCACAATTTTTACATTATCAAAGAGTAACACTTAAATATGTCTATCTAAAAATAATAGTACAAACCACTTTTCATAATATTTCCATTCCAAGTAATATTTTTTTCTGTTTGCTACTACGACTCAGCCTATTCCCTTCTTCCACTTCAAGAAATAAAGTAATTTTGAAAGTTAGGACATTTGTTGGAAGGTATTCATCATCTGTTCTTCAAAGAAAAAGCTTTAGGGCAATACTATATATATATAATATATATAGTATATATATATTATATATATATAGTACATATACATATTTATAGCAGTATAGTACTGCTACTGGAAAATTGTCATTTTGTCAAAGATCTTAGTACTTGTTTGTATCATTAATATTTTCACCAATCATGACTCTGATAGCTTGTGACTCGTTGGACTTAATAGATTAAGTAAAATCATGAAATATTTACAAATAAGTTAACCAATATTCCTCAAGTAACATCTCAATTGTGGGGAAATGAGTCCAGAAATTTCCTGAAAAATCCTAATTATATACAATTATATATATATATATATATATATATATATGTATGTATGTATATGTTCTGAAACTGAGTGCATGTGCGACTAACAGAATGGACAAGGATACAATGGCTCAGATGATTTCCAAGGCCAATATCATTGAAGGTAGGGATTTTAACAGATGTGGTGAACATGAGATCATTTATATGTAATTTAAAACTATCAGAGATGAAAAGGACATGCTTAAGTCATAGGGTTTTCACTAGTCTTTTTTGGGATTAACCACAGTGTGCAGTGAGTTTTTCTGGTTAATAACTCTGCCCTCGGTTCTTGAAATGTACTTTATAATACAAACAAAACTATATAAATCTGATACCTATTTTTAACTAATTACTATTCAGGTTAACTAGGAGTCTCCACATTGTGTTTCATTCATTTAGTAAACATATAGTATTTCTGCTTCTTGTTATATTTTGCATTTATCACTCATTGGTTTGTCAAATGATCCAGTTTCTATCTACTGATTACCAGTTTAACAGATATCACTGACATTCAGATTCAATGGGTAAGCTATGGATACATTCCATGATTTCACTGATTGCTAATTCTGTCACTTTAAGGAAAGAATGGAACAAAAGTAACAGTGAAGTTGATGAATAGGAATCATATGTAAATTCTAAATAATTTCTAAGTTTCCAATAAGTGGCACCCTTTAGAATACTTAAAAGTTTTTCATTTGTTCTAGAGCTTAACTTTCAAGTTAAGGTCTGCCCAAGGGATAGAGAGAAAACAGATAACAGCTTTCTGGAAATAATTTTCTTGGAAATATCCCATCAAAATGATATTTAATAGTGTTTTGATCCTCAGAACAAATTCCAAAGGGAGGAAATTATGTTTTGTTCAACATGAACTATTCTGACTGTAGAAGCGGTTTTAGTCCACTCTGATAACTTCTTATGATGTATTTATTATTGGGATCTCCTGGGAAATAACATTACCAGACTCACTGGTTTTGACACCATGAGGCCCATTGGACTATTTCTGACTAAAGGTGGTAAATAAAGCCAACAGACACCAAAAATAGCAAACACAATTATAATTGTCCATTTTCAGAGTTGAAGAGGAAGTTAGATGCATCTTGGTGCATTAAAATACACAAACTTGGGTATTAAAAATTCTTCACTATTTGACTATGAATGATGATATGAATAAAGAAATTTAGACATAACTTCTCTCTAAAGACTATTGAAGTTGCTTCACCTCATATTTAACTTCGCATTTTCTAATTCCCTATGGTATTTATTGTTACTACACAATTAACTAATTTAATTATGTAGTCTAACATCACCTCTCCTACTCTTTATGGCCAGGGAACATGCCTCACATGTTTTTATATTTTTTCATAGTGCCTAGGATAGTGTTAGGAAGAGAGAAGGGAAGAAATAAATACTTGTTCATCAGTGTAAGTATAATGCCAACCATTGTTTTAGAAGGAAAATCTGGATTTAAAAGATTTTTATGCGTTTTTATGGGTGGGGATTAAGTCTTAACACCTTATTTAGACAGGTAAGGTATTCCATGCTTTAAAGATGCAACTTTGTGTGTGATCATATTTAAAAAGCACAGTACCTCCCAACAGGTTAAATTCTGGGACTTATTAGTTATTATTTGATAAAACTACAGATTTCCTTTTCATTTAGACATATTTTCCTGATGGTCAGGTGACTTCTTCCCTAAGCAAGAGAAAAAGATTCACTTTTCTCATGATTTTTTCTGGAAAAGTAAGAAAACCATTTAGCACATAGAACCATCTCATTCTTACAGGGTAATACCAGAGGCATTAGCCCAGAGATTAGTGGTGTCTGTACCACCAATCAAAATCAAACACAATACTCTCCAGTGGAGTAAAAGCCACCACAGCAATTCCACCCCTAGGTCAAGTATCTTGCACCTCTTCGCTCCAACAAACAGACAAGAGAAAGATAGAGAAAGAATGGAAGAAATTGGGTAAGTGGCTTCAGCTTCAGCCATTGGTAAAACTGCCATGCTGTTTATCGAAGAACTTTGGGGAACAACCACTAAGTACAAACTTCAAGATACAATTGCCTTAAGGTCACTGGGATCTCTGGGATATCTGAAACATTATTAGAGATACTAGACAATAATGGGAACACTGACTTTCTATGTCACTGAAGGCAAATGGTTTTTCTTCTGTCAATTCCCTTCAACCACCATAGAACAAGCAGAGTTCTCTATATTTTTTTCATCTTTTCCCCACACTTGGGCATTATCACCCCCACCTCTCCCTGCCTTTGCTTTCTCCAAGGTATTGAAGACATTAGACTTTGCATCAAGTTGTTTTCCTTAGTTAAGTTACTGTTTTAATACATACACCCAAAGAGAAAAAGTGAAAGAAAGTCTTAGATAGAGAGTTAATGCACAGATTTCTAGCAATTGAGCCTTCTCAAATGCTAGGAAAGCCACAGGAATAGAGAGCTGTGTGCTACTTTTGAGTGTCAGTGGCATGATGGGCAAAAATGTAAGTGAAATTGCTTACTGTCTTTGAAAATATTGCTTAATTTTGAAAATAATTTTACTTTCAAATATAATATTGAAATAGTTTTCCATCAAAGGAACATAAAGTGGCTACAAGGTGGAGATGTAAGTCACATGCAAACTTTTCATGCAAATATTCAACAATGAGCAAAATCTATCATTTTCAAAGAGCTAAGGAAAGCTCTTAAACCACAGAACACAGTGGAACTTTTGCAACACAATAAATCATGCTTAACATCATAAAAGTTTCAAAAACTACTACTGCAATACATTGAACTTATTATGCTCTAAAATTCATATTGTACAATTATTGATGAAGATCTGCACAGCACTCATTACAGCATCTGAGTCACCATTGCTACTGGAAAATTGTCATTTTGTCAAAGATCTTAGTATTTGTTTGTATCATTAATACTTTCACCAATCATGACTCTGATAGCTTGTGACTCGTTGGACTTAATAGATTAAGTAAAATCATGAAATATTTACAAATAAGCTAACCAATATTCCTCAGGTAACATCTCAATGGTAGGGAAGTGAGTCAGGAAATTTCCTGAAAAATGTTAAATAATACTATTTTCCTTTAATTATTTCTTAAGAGAGCACAGATCTTGACTTTGCTGTTGACTGACCATGGAAATCTGACCAAGTGATACATCACTCTGAAATGCATTTTCTAATCTGCTAAAGGAAGGATATAATATTTCTCTTTCATTGAATTGCTACAAAGTTAAATGTAATAATGCTTATATAAGACATGTATTAAACACCAGTAACATGGGATTTCTTTTCACTTATTACACATTAAATATACAATACTTTGAAAAATGTTTAAAAATTAAAACATAAGCCTTAGCTATGTCAATTATATGGTAGATAGAATTGTATTGTGGGGGTAAACAATGTATTATATCAGGTGTTGATTTATGATGACGAACTAAAACCAATAAAATGTTATGATGTTCCTTCAATCAAATTAAAACAGAAATCTCATCCAAGCTTTAGGAATACATCCTCTACTCCTCATACCTATCATAGCTGAGACTGTTAATACACTACTTGTAAAACCTTCATGAACAATGAAAGCATATGAATCCATAGCACCATCCACTTATTAGTGGTATTAAAAAGAGCTGCTGACTCATAGTTTTCAACAGTTTACAGTAGACATTACCCTAGGTTCATAAAAAAGAATATGTGTTACTTTTAAATATAACAAATATCTTACATAACCAATTTTAAAAGATTCCACAGTTCATATAAATGGCTCTGTGGAGAAAGCCCACCTTAGTTTTCTGTACTGAAATCTAGCATTTGGCATCTTTGATTCATTGTAGATCTTTTAAAAATCACTGAACCAAGAAGGGGGCACATGACTAATTATATATTATTTAGGAGTAATATAACACAGAGTGAAAAGAAAAAGACTCATAAAATGAACATTATAGCCTAATGGTCACTTGCACCTTATATGGGAGATAAAGCTAATTTAATTAGCAAAATGAAATTTTTACGTATCAGAGTGATTCTGTCACTTGGCCAAAATTACAGGGCCAGTCTATTGCCAAGTCAATATTTAAGTCCAAAACCTTTTTGATTCAAAGTTAATATTTGTTACATTTACTGTGTACTCTTCAGACGTAGTAAGAAGAAACTAATTGTATTCAGGGTTTTCATAGACATTTTAAGGACTCATTGATTGAAGATTGGCAAAAGTTAATTGGTTTCACTGTTTTATCAATATGAAAAGGAAGGCTTTCCTCTGATAACAAATTTCTCACTATTTTCTTTAATCCTACTATTTTGTAAATGAGCTTTATATTTAACCTACATCATGTATTATGAAATTTATTTCTAGAGACAACTTTTATCATTCATGTTAACACAAACAGTTTAAAACATGCAATTAGGAACAATGACCAATCAAAATCTTTACCATACATAATAAGCACTACAGAGTGAATGATAATTTTATTACCTATCAATAAGCTTACTTGTGCCTATTTTTTACTAGTATTCACAACTCCAAAGTCAAAACATTAAATACAGCACAATAAACAATTGTTTAAAAAAAGTTAAGATTTTAAGATGATGCTGCAAATAAGAAATCAGCAGTAAGACTGTCTCATTCTCTTTTCATCAACATTACCCTTTAATTCAAATGGTTTACTGTTTCCATTACTGTTGATTAGATGCAAGGATGCTGACTGTATCTTTGCCACTCTCTCTGACCATTTGTACAGATTTTTTTCTTAAAATAATCGTAAGAAGCAAAACAATTCTAATTTATAATAATTTTTTATTTCATATCTTTTGAAACCATTTCCAAAGATGAAATAACTTGCCATTATGCTTGGAACATCTAGAGCTCAGTTAAAGAAATACAGCAGATTGATTGTTGCGATATTCCTATTGTAAATGTTATACCTGAATGCTCTTCAATCATTCTGAAAACTACTCCCTGCTGAATGTGTACTACAATACATACCTGAATAAAAATGATGGTAATGTAAGGGGGCAGATAAATACACTGTAGATCCAACAGAAATATGCCAATATTTTTAAAAGAGGCTATAGATTAGATTCATGGCTTTCGACACTGTTGATCATAAATTACAATAGGACATATATTTTACAACGGGATTAACACACACATACATCGGTAGTATATCACAAAACAATACTTTCCCTCAACCACTGAAGTGTCTTATTAGCAGGAATATATTGATATGTTAAATATAACAACAGGAATAAGTACACCAAATATGGTTCTTTCGTTTAGGGAAATTACAACAATAAGCAAAACTACAATGCATAACTCTTAAGTCATTAGAAAAATAAATCCAACAACTTGGACTACTCTAAGAAAGCAAAGATGAATTAAAAAATGAAACAAAATAATGAAATTTTAAATACGGCAGGAAGACAAAGCTAAGTCCTAATAAAATAGAAACTGCAATAAATTGCATAACACAAAAAAACATAGTCACTACAGTATTTAGTAGAACGGAAATGGAAAAAAATATATGTCAGGCAAACATGAGCCCAGAGACAGCTTTAATAATACTAACATTTAAAAACACAGAAATATTGGCACATCCCTGTGGCTCAGGAGACTAAGGTACACATCATGCAAAGTCCATGGACCCAGGCTTGAGACCAGGGACAGGGTCAAAAAACAAACAAACAAAAAAAACCCCAACAACAAAAAGACATTTAGGACAACAAACTAAAGTATGAAAAAATGTCACATACTTCAAAAGAGACTAATAGTTCAATAGTTGAATATATATTCATCATATGTATACATATATACATACATGTACATGCAACAATATATCTTGAAAATATGTACAGAATTAACAGGCAAAACAAGAAGGAAGTGATAAATGAAAAATCTGGATCAATGATTTTCAATGATTTTCTAATGTCTCTTCCAGAAAATGTCGATCATGTAAAAAATATATGCAGTGGTATGTAAAATCTCAACTAATTTGCTTTCAAGTTTTGCTAGTTTTGAGTCATTGGACATAGGTAAAATTTTGACTCTCAAATCAGAAAACACAATCTACTTAAGTACACAAAAAAATTATAAAATTGGCCATTTATTAGGTCAAAAGTAAGTCTCAGTAAATGCCAAAGGAACAAAATAATGCTATGTTCTCCATTTTTCCCATTCCCATGTATTTGTCTCTCTGTCTCTCTTCCTCCCACCCTCTATCTGTAAGTTCCATTCTGTACAAAGAACTCAAAATCAAGAATTGCATACTCATTGTTCACAAGTGAACAAATAAGTGTAACCAACCTTCCAAACAAGAAATAAGTATTGCTGCAATTCAAGAAGCACCTTTCTTATCCTCTTCTAGGTGCTATGTCTCTACATGAGACATCCTGATTGCTAATACAATAGATGGAACCACAGGAAATGTACTCTTTTGTGTGTGATATCTTTTGTTCAGCATTAAACTGCTGAGACATTTGTAGCTTTTTAATTTTTTGCTTCATTTTGTAACATACTCAACTCTACCACAATATGTTTATAGACATTTTATTTTGTTTTAGCTATTTCAGTTCTAGTGTCTCCACAAATATGTTTTATATATCACTGGAGGAAGAGATTTACACATTTCATTTGGCTCTATACTACGTATGCAATTGCTGGGTTATATATATATATGTTAAACTTTAATAAATAATGCTAAACAATTTTCCAAAGTGGTTGTGGCAATTTATACTCATCACTAATTTATAAATTTTTCAGTTATTTCACAGTCTTGCCAACACTTGGCACAATTTTTCTATTTTATTAGCCATTTGGTGAGTATGTATATTATGTTGGATTCAATTTTTATTTTCATCATAAAGTTAAAGACATTTTCATACTTCTATTGGTCACTTGGGTATCTTCTTTTTAAATTTCTTTCTTAACACTGTTGCCTAATTCTATATTTAATTGTCTGTGTTCTGAATATTGATTCTTAGAAATTTTTTACCTCTCCTGGATAAAATCTTTTGCTATATTAAGGTATTACAAATATATTCTCCAACTCAATGGCTGTTATTTGGTTGTTTTTTTTTTTTCTTTACTATTTAATGGTGTCATTTAATGAACAAAAAACTTTTAATTAAACATAACAGTTTACTCTTCTTTATTTTTCATTTTTCATTAACAGTTATTTTTATGTTGTTGAAATAAATAATCTTTGCCAGCACCATGTCATAAAAATTACCTGCTATGATATCTTTAAAGCCTTAATGTTTTACCTTTAATATTTCTTTCTATAGCCTACCTGGAGTTGCATTTTATATGTGGTAGAGTCAATACACAGCTTTGAAAAAAACCAAACAAATATTTTCTAATGTTGAATCATAGCTTTAAGTATTAACCATCAGTCTGGAAGCAAATACTGCATGTCTCACCAATATATAATAACTTTAAAAAATAGTTTAAATTTAGAAAAGATCTTATAATATCCAGTTTTCCTCTTGAACAATTAATTGAAATATATGTTAGATGGGAAATCAAGTACTCTTTCACAGCTGTACAAAATGGAAACTAATCAGTTTCTGGAATCATTCTCCTCACCCAAAACATGTGGTTGTTGATCCACATCCTGCTAAGACCTCTCCTTCCAGTAAGAAACTTTCGCTTTCTTGAATACTTTTATACATCCTGCTTAAAATCAAGAAATTACACTGGGTACTCATTTTAAGCAATTACATAGAAATATTCAATTATGCTAAAACTTAACAAAATACATATTTCCTTATACAATAGATGCTTTATTTCTCCTTATTTCGTCTCTCTCTCTCTCTCCTTTTTTGTTTCTGCTTACTTCTTCACATTTGTTTACATACCTCATTTATTCAACCGCACATTTTAAAAACGATCCCCCAATTGGAATTCCAAAAGCTTCTCTAGATAATACCTACAGTTGTTTATTTCACTATTCTCTATGGTGACTTTAAATTTAAATCATAGCCAAAAGCAAAAGATAATTTAAAATAAATGACATTTACTCAAATACACAATATATTTAACATTATATATTTTACATAAAATAGAAGGCATGAAAAATCTAATGATTAATTCTATAGCTGCAAATATATATACATGAAAAAATTCTTTGTATGGTATATGACAGATTCTTTTATGACATCTCATCTTTAAAATCTTATAATTTCCTTATAAAAATAATAACATCCCAGCATCCAACATTCTTACCCAATAAAAACGCTCCAGGAAGAAGGGCTTATTAAAATTGTTTTTTAAAAAAGAGTAGTATTTGGAAAATAATTATTACACTATAATAGCTAACACTAACAACCCTCAGAATTCATGATCATTTAAACATTCCTAATGCAATATGTTGAATATAGTTAGGGTTAGCAAAGGCATCATATAGATGCATTTTAAATGATAGTAGTTATTTAATAATACTCATGTAGAATAAAATATGAAGTAAAAGCTACTTTACAGATACTTGAATAATTGCATTTGCAAACTAGCTAGACCTATAATACATCTAAAGAGTTCTTATATAAAAATTATGATAGAATATAATACTTATTTTTCATAGCTAAAATGACTAAGTCATAAATACAGTCACTCAAAGGGTCATTCTTTCTCTCTAAGCAACAGAACAAATGTACTATTAGCCATAATGGGCACAAAATGATTAAAACATTGACTTACTGACATTCAGGATTTTTTTTTCTCTGTTCATAACAGGAAAAATGAGTTTATAAATTACCTGTCTATATAGCACACATGGTTTGAAAGCAGCTCTTTAGCTGCCACACTGAGTGGAAATAAAAGGACAGCAATTAAACAAGCATCCTAATTATCATAAACTCTGAGGCATACATGAACAGAATGCCAGGAGGCAGTCATTCATTTTCATGCCAGGATGTGCTTTATTTAAGCAAAGTTCAAATCACCAAAGCATTTGAAATCTTTGCTAAGGTAAGAAAGACACTCTTGTTAATGGAGATGTCTTTGAGCTAACTACATTAAGTAAAGAATGACTACGTCTTCTAACATCAGTTTTTACCATGTAAAGACTGACATTATAGCGAGCATATTTAAACTGTGCTACATCTTCACATTTTTAAAGTGATTAGTCAAGTTAGGCTCTGAATCAAAAAATATCGGTCAAACAAGTTGTATTGAATAGCAAAGTAACAAGACAACAAAATAAACCCTGTGAATTAACTGAATCATTTTCCGGTTTAATTTCTGAACAATCACTAATCCCGAAGTAGTCCATTTCATTTTCATCAAGTCTGACTGTGACAAAGTGCTTTCTTACATTGTCCTGAAATCTTTTGTTTATAACTCGCCTTGTTTGTCCTAATCGCTTTTAATAAATGGACTTTAACCTTGACATATTAAAAACAAAAGACAAAACCACATCTGCCATTTTCCTTCCCTTTTCTAAGGTGAAAGTCAACTATTCATCAACTTAATTTCAACTTCTTTCTGTTCATCTCTCTCCCTTAAGAATATGTTCAGTTGTCCAAACTGTGTGAAACATTCCACTCTGGTAATTCATGCAGATTAAAGAAGGGTTTCTATTCCCTTGTTTAGACACCCTGTTAGCCATCATCAGATTATACAGAATACATCACAATACTCATCACATAACTCTTCAGTCTCACACTGATTAAATAAAAGCCAAATGTATGAAACAAAACTGAGGGATTTTTTTTTAAAACATGTTTCCTTTAAAATAAAATTTTAAAAAACCACATTCTTCTATTTAGTCAAATCTTACTATTCAAAGGCAAAAGCAATGGGTGAGAGACCATCTCATTATTCCAAATTGTGTCTGTTAGAAATGCTTCATTGTTAACTGCACAATCAGTGCGTCGTTAAGAGATTCCTAATACCTTATAAGCATCTTCCAAAAGACATCCTGATAACTTCTGTTTTTTCATTAAGGATCTTCTCACTTCTAACAGGACCATGATTAAGAGTAGAGTCCCAGCACAGGCAGTCTGATCTTTGAATCAAGTTCTTCTGCCTATTAGTAGTGCAATATTCAGGAGTTATATAAACTCTTCATGTCTTATTTCCTTATCTATCCACTGGAAATAATGATGGCATTTACCTCATAGTTTCTGTGAGGATTCATTTAATTAAAATACATTAGTTAGCAAGAAAGCATCTAGTATGGAGCAAACCTTACTAGGTTTTCAGCTATTAACTTGCAATCGATTTGTCAAAATTGAGACCACAATAGTAGTCCAGTTATGTGTTCTATCAGATGGTATTTTTTCAGAATGGATTATGGTTGTGAATATCCTTGTGTAAATGAATATTTCCAAGTTCCACTTGATTTGTACTTCTTTTGACCTTTTTAAAAAAGTAAAGTATGAAGGAAGATAATCAACAGATATGATTTTGTTATATTTATTAAGTTTATAATTTAAGTTGGTCATTTCCATTATTCTTTAAGATAAAAATCAAGTGTAGTTCTTTATGAACATTTTCTAAAAAATAAAATTATTTTACCATTTAAAGTTAAATTAATAAAAATAAAAATTCACAGAAAATTAATAAAACTAATATTAAGAATTCTTTCCATGTGACTCCCCTAGATTTTTAAAATTTAATTCCAAATCAGTTTTTACTCAAATTAATGCTATCTGAATTTCTTAAATGTATAGATATTATAATGATCCTGACTAATCAGGAAACCAATTAAATAAAATAGGTAGATGTATGCTAAGAATTTAAAATGAAAAACAAACACTTGTATATGAAAACACTGATAGACATTCTAGGCAAGGACTGATGAAAGTCTAGCTGTGCCAAGAGGCCAAACCCAAATTAACAGGTGACTCTGTTAGTGCATCTCTGAAGCAGTATAAATATAGGAGCTGAAATAAGCCAATCTGAACAATTTGGACTCACGACCTGTGAAATTTCCAAAGCCTTCTCCAGATTTTTCCAGGGAGGCTCTGCCCCTTTCCTAAAATAGCACACTGCTACTCTTCAGCTAATCTCTCAAACCTAATCTTAGTGGTTCTTAATCTCCATCTTTTTACTGCCAATTGAATTATATGCTCATAATACTGTACTATGGGCTTAAACCCAATAAATCATACTGTAATCATATGACTGATTTGAGTCATAAGTGAACCCAGGCAGAAATTAGAATGCTGAGATCCAAACCTTACATTAAAAACCAGTTCATTCTGAAGCTTCACTCCACTTTTTACTTCCAATTTAGTGACTCTCTCAAACCAGTGTTTGGCAGCCACTCATTCATTTCCATTGAATTTCTTGCTTTTAATAAGTTTTTACTCCAGTTATAAAATTGAACCCTAAGTAATCGTCCTTATTTTACAGAGTTTTCTAAAAGAAATTCAAATGTCCTCGATATATACTGTGTCCTAAGAAGCATTAGCCTATATATTACACACTCTTAAAATGTAACTTTTCCCTTTACAGTTTTGATAGTGGCCTGAAGTCCACAAACGATGTTGGCTAAAGAGAATTCTGAGAGTGATCACTAACACTGCTGAAATTTTAGAGGAGATTTATTTGAAAAGAATTGGGCTGGGAGCCCATATTCTGAGGCTGAATGATTAGAATATATTATCTTACAAGCCCAAGCAAAAGTGAGAGAGTTGTAAAGAAACATTCATAGAACTGGATGTGCATCCCCTGAAATAGTGGATGCAGTGGATTAGTGAAGTCATTGAATGAAATGATCCAGCAAAAGACTACATGGAAACTCAAACAGGAACCTGTGGAGGTGAACAAACCTGGAGGCTCAGAAGAAACCAGGAAGGAAGAGGTAACGCCCACCTCAAGACAGTTGCAGAGAGGAATCAGTAGGGGATTATTCACAAAAGTCTACACTAGTTTTAAACACCTGCTAAATTCATTTTTTGTTTAGCAAATATAAGATCATTCTTCCCTTTTTTGTACTCCCACTAGACTGAAAACTAAGGTTATCCTACTGAGAGAAGAGGAGGAAGAAAGCATAAAAGTTTGATTTTAAATAAAGCTTGGAGTATTTTATATGATCTGGAACCAAGCAACTTTAATTATTTAATCAAGACTCCCGATTATTTAAAGTGAATGTTGGTTTGGCCTAGGCTTTTTCAGTGGCAGAAACATATATTCTTCATCAAGCAGATTTAAGGGTACAGCAGAAGAAAACAATAATGATGATTTCCAACTACAGCCTACGAGACTTGACTACTCAACCTGATTACCTATTTGTGTACAACAATAAGGAAATTTAAAAGACACAAATAAACCAAAATAAAATCTTACTTTATATTAATCATTGGCAAATCTGCTAGAAGTTCTAGCTATTAGACTGAGTATCAGAATTTCCTATTTTAATTCAAGTCTGCGGAAGTTTAAGTTGCAGTTTCTGCTTCCTATCTGTGAGGGCAATCTTTTGGGATAGATTTCCTACACAAAGTCAAATTTTCTAGTATGCTTTTCATCCAATTAAGCTATTGAAAATATGCATTCAGTTTGGTTCAAAATGGCCAAATGTCCTTACAATTCCTTTCAAAATCCCACTGAATTGACAGGAAAGATGTATAAGGAAGACTATAAATCAATAACAATGGAGGTAAATTTAATTGAGAGGTCCTTGTGAGAGGTGTCCAGTGAGAGTTTACAACAAAATTCTAAAAGACAGCAAATCTCTAGGGTACAGGAACTCAGAGAAAGCAGAACAGATTCAGCTGGCAAAGCAACTCAGAAGTGAATAGATATGTGCTGATGCATAAAACAGAATTATATCCAAAGGCAAAAGGAGGTACAATAGGTGAGCAAAACTAAAATAAATAGAAAATTAATTCAAGATATCAGAATCACTAAAATATTACTAAAAAGAATTCACAAAAAAAAAGAACAACAGAAATAGAGGGAAAGAAATTAGCAAAACCGTGACCAAGAAGATTGCACAGCGCCAAAGAAAGCAAGTCCTTAGATTTGTCCACCTACTTCCAAACAGATGTAATGAGACAAGTCCTTTTCTCACACATATTTATGAAATTCCACAACTCTAAGTAACAAAAGAAAATCTCCCACACTTAAAGATGCTAAAAATGAGATCTTACATAATAGACGAAAAATCACTGGTATCAGGCTTATGATAAAGCAAAACAAATGTCAAAAAATATTACAGTGAGAGATTACAATTTTAAAGGAACATTATTTGGGGTCTATAATTTTAGTCTGATTAACTTATTAATCAATGATAAAAACTACAATAAAGACACTTTCTTATATGAAAGTATCAAACTTTTGATTCTTTATTTTCATTCACAACATGTTTCTGAAAAACTAACTTTAACACATTTTTCTAGCAAAATAGGCTTAAATAGCAAAATAGGTTTAAAGTCCCAATACTACCTCTAACACAGAATTATATCTCAGGGAAGTCTCATGAAGACAGTTGTACAGCATGCCTAGAAAACAAATAATTCATAGTGGAGTAGGAGATTAAGGACTATGAAGGGATCTCATGGGAGGAAAGAGGATGCTTTATATAATGTTACTGAAAAAAATGAGTAATTTTTTGCAGAATAAATAAAGGAATATATCGCTTCTATGAAGCAGGGAAAAAAAAGAAAACCTCAGGAAAAACTGAAATCCAAACAATGAATGCTAAAATATTATATCATCATAATATATATATTGATTTTAAACTTTAGAGAGTTTTTTAAAAAAACAGAATCAAGGATAGAAAGAGAATGCATATGAGACATCTGGCCTTCATGCTGGATATACGTACTTTCAAGTGGCACAGGTACTCTTACCTTAGACTTACATTGCCTCATTTATACTTTAGGAGAGAAAGGGGGTTTTAAACTCTGCTGCGTCCATTTCGTTTCTATAAATTAACAACTATTCTGACATCTAAGAAACAGAACTGATACAGTCTGAGACACGTGTTGCTTGTTTTGAATATGATTCCTGATAGGGAACTTTCAGTGCACCTATTAATGTGGGCTGCTCTTTTTGGCCTACGTGCTTCAGAACTTCAAAAGGCTCTGACTGACACACATAATGAAGTCATGTGTACCGCTGCCAGCTAAAATATCTCAATTAAACTAGAAGTCTGCCCTGTAATGACTGTAAATATGCTTCTGTCAGACACGTTCACGGCAGTTTACCTCACTGCGGGATCTGTGAACTTGATTGCAGTAAGGTCTTAGCATATGAAGGTCTGTGGTGGCAGATGACACCCTGGCATTTGATATACTGATGTCAAGTTAGATATCCCTGAAAAGAGAGCTTTAAGACCCACTACCAGACACAGGTTGTGGTAGGTGAGAATTGTTTTTGCTTATAGTTACGACTATTGGTATAATTCTTGATAGCTAGTAGGTACATAAGACAAGCTTTTTAAGTGAAAAGGGGGAGGAGTAAATTAAACAACATTGAAAAAAGACATTTGACCCTTTAGTTTAATCAACTTGTAACCTTACTGGATATTTTTCTGATGAATATCCTTAATGGGTATTCTCATGAATGGTTAACACTTCAAAATTATATTGATGATATTTTTCACAGCACTTTCAAGTTCAATTGTTTTGTTTTCCATTTTATAATTCCTCCATATCTAAGTAAGATTCATGCAATATTTATACTTGTCACACATTAAATTCTCAATAAAGATTAGCTATTGACTAATAACATTTTTTACAAGTTGGAGAACAAGAGAGAGAGAGAAGTGACAGAGGCAGAGATGGAGAGGTGTAGGGTTAGCAATAGGGGGAGGAAAGTAGAAAAGAGGAAAGACGGAGTCCAATCAATTATTTCTCTCATTAGGTAATAGAATTTGTAACTGTCAGGCCTGAGGTAACAGTGTGAAAAGTCAAGAATTTTTAGTCATTTCTTGGACCCTGGTCCATTCAATTGCATAACTACTCTGAGCTAAAAGTGACCCTGATTATATCCTCAAAGACTGAACCATAAATTTTGTTCTTATCAGTGAATAAAACACATGTATTTATAGCTATAGGCTAGTGAACTGGATTTTAAACACAGAAGTATCAAAATGCTCCCTGTTATTATTTTGTGTGGGCAACAAAGATTAATTGCTCCACAATACTCTGGGTGCATGAAATGTCACATCACTTGCAGTTTGTACAAAGGAAAGGAAACTTAGGTCTAAAGCCATTCATTTAGTTTATTAAAAGTCCAATCTCAGAGTTCCTTTCTATCTTTCCTAAATTGTGACGAACCTAGGATTACACTGCCTGGAAAATGAGGGAGAGGACATATTTCTCACTGGCCTTTTGTCTTTAATTGATAAAGATGTTTTTGGATGGAAAAAGGCTAAGTCCCAACCACCATTGGACAACAGCATTCTGGAACTAAAATAAACATCAAGGCATGCAGTGGGAAAAAGCATTTATTCCTGAAGTAACTAAATCTATACGATCAACAAAAGATAAGCCCCAGCGCATTTAACACATTTGTAACATATACGGTATAAGGCATTTTAGCAGAAAATCATTGCTCCCCATTAATTAATCTTCCATTTGCTTCTCTAACTGTCCAAGAGTCAGTTTGCACTGAAGCTGGTCAGCACAATTAGGGAGAGGGTGAAAAAAGATATTTCAAGAGGATTTCAAACTATGTAGATGACATTGCCTTCTGAGTTGGAAGAAGGTTTTTCTCTCATTTCTTCAAATGACTTGAAAATTATTTAAAAACTTATTCATATTCGATCCAGAAAACAGGCTCAGCATTTTAGATTCAACTTTTGACTTGTCCTCTTAGGTAGTAAAAGGAAGTAGAGATGAAAAAAAAAAGAAAATAGAGAGAGAAAAGGGAAGCAGGGGAAGAAACAAAGAGGAAAAGACAAAGATAGGGAAGAGAGGAAGAAGAGAAGATGAGACAGAGAGAAAAAATAAGAGAAAAAAGGAAAAAGGGAAGAGAGATGAATAAACGAAGACTGAAATTCAATCTATATAAAAGATGATTGTTCTGCCACCTCCACAAAAGGAGTCACCTAGCCTCCAGATTCAACAACATTTTCATGTCCACTTGTCTCCTTCCTTGCTTCCTGGCTACTGCCCCACTTTGATTTGGGAACTTCTTGATGATATCTTGCTCAGAATTCTGGTTCATCTTACCTGTCTTTCTCCTGGCTTACTAACTCACCACCTTTCCATGGAGGTTTTCCCAAGTCTCCCGGTATCTAATTCTCTGCTACCTGCCACCAGCGGTTTCTCTGGTCACCAGCTCCAGAGAAATCAAACAGCCATTCAGGTTTGGCTCAAGAAAGTGGCCAATGCTTCCAGCAGGTTGCAGTTAGAAAAACCCTGTTTAACTCAAATCCTACATGTTATTTTTAAAGTCAGTTTAAGGAGGATAATAAGGGTTATAAAAAAATCCACCATGACTTTGTGCCCACTAAGTAGTATGGATTTACAAGGCAAGCACTGAAGATACTTATTTCCTCCTGAAACTATTCTTCTAATTCAAGTAACCACATGCAGGCATCACCCGTTAAAACAGGGTGTCCATTGATAGATCTGCTCCACATCCTAACTAGAGTAACAAAAATTAAGATGCACACTTTAATTTTGAATACATTCATTTGTTCAGAAAAAAGCACTCTTTATTAAAAGCACAGAAACCACATTACTGAAATACAAATTATACATGTGGTATATTACCATCTAAAGCAAAGCAAAGACTCACAAAAATAACAGTAACTAATTTGGAAAGAAATTATTATGGTTAGGGGAAACATAGCAAAGAAAAGCTGTCATTTTTTATTTTACGTCTTTCCAATCTAAATTTCTAAAAAATGCATGATAACTTTTCTTTTTCTTAAATATCAGCGGGGTCTATATCTAGGTAAGGAGATTGTGGAGCATATTTTAAAAATCTTTATATTTTTGTATTTAATGAACAAATATTACTTTTAATAAATAAATAGGGCATTGGCTTTTTAAATTAAGAAAATGACATTTGTAGGAATGGTGATGTATTAAAACCACCTTGGTATAAATCAAGAATATCCCAGACAATTTAAAATGTGTTTCTTCACTATGAATGATCAAATAGTAAAGACTAGTTCACACAGTCTTCCATCAAAATCCTGCAAAGCAGTTCCACCTTCATCAGCACAAAGGTCTCACCGAGAGGATTTTGTCTCATTCCTAGCTCCTCTTGCTTACTTATTTGCCCAGTAGTATTATGACAAGTGCTTGCTATGCACTATTTTTACAAATATGACTGGGTGGTAGTTCTTGTCCCCAAGTCACCTCCATTACAGTATAATGGAAGAGAAAGATATACGCATATATATGCATGTATGTAAAAAACAACTAAAACATTCTACGACAACTCCATATAATGAGATTTAATTAATTATTCTAAGTACAATAGGCTAAGGGTGCACTGAGGAAAGAAGAGTTATGTGGGGGACATTGTGATGGGAGAAGACAGAAGATGTTTCACTGAAATATGTCTGACATATTTACTTATCAAGGAAACAGTTCAAAATATGCTAACATAAGAGCAGGACGCTCCAAATCTTCCCCACACTAACACTAAGGTCTTTTCCAACCTCACCTCCTACCAAACGTGCCTGTAAATACAATTATGTCCCCACCACATAAAAATGCAAGAGTCACCAAAATGTCATGCATTTTCATGGAATTCTTTAGCCTGTGCTCTATGAGTTGAATGTCCTTTATTTCAATTTGTTAAAATCCTTCTAATCTTTAATTTCATCTAAAAACCTCCTGACCTGCTGCTGCAAATTAAAGTTTTCTCCTTCTTCCTCTAGCATTACTTACTACATCAGCCACTATTCTAAATTCTCTGCATGTACTGACTTATTTAATCCTCAAAGCAACCATTTTAGGTAAGTACCAATAATGTTCTCATTTCCCAGATGAAGCAACTGATACATAGCAAGGTTAAAGAACATCCTGAGGGGAAAGAGGGGAGATGATTGCTACAAAAATCAGATTACAATACTAATCATTCTAAGCATCATATTGACCTTAAAATGGCCATTTTTTCATTTTAATAAGTCTTGAATTTAACAAGCATTTTATTCAAACTTTAACTGACTTCCTATCATTGGCCTATATGAAAATCCTTCAGTTGGAAAAGATCTGTAAAAGCACTGTAAAGATATTGTTGAGGGTTTTTTTAATTGTATTAGAGCACACCGTTTAATTTTTATTGCATTTAACATTATATAAGTTTTAGGTGTGCATCATGATATGTTAACACACACACACACACACACACATATATATATATATATATATATATATATATTATGTCAAGTTCACCATTAAAAGTCCAGTTTTATACTTTCACCATAGTGATGATCCCTTTTTCGCAACTTACCCAAGTCTCCCTTCCCTTCCTTTCTGGTAATCACTATTTTGGTCTTGTGATCTAAAAGTGTATTTGTGTTTTATTGAGTTTACTTGTTTGCTTTGTTTCTTTATGTACCACAAGTAAATAAAATAACACAGTGCTTGTCTGTCTGCGTCTGACTTATTTCACCAAACATAATACTCTTTAAATCCATGTTGCTGCAAATGGCAGGATTTCATCTTTTCTTTTCTTTTTTCCTTATAGCTGAATATTATTCAATTTGGTAGATATACCGTGTCTTCTTTATCCAATCATTTGTCTGTGTGCACTTAGGTTGTTTTCAACTCTTGACTATAGTAAATAATGCTGCAATGAACAGAAAATAGTTACATCAATAGATGATAGATCAAATTAGTGCTTTTTTATTTTTTGCTAAATACTCAGAAGTGGGATAGTTGGACTGAAAAGAATTTCTATTTTTAAGTTTCTGAAAAAACCTTCATGCTGTTTTCTATAATGGCTGTACCAAGTTACATTCTCACAATCTATAAGGATTCCTTTCTCTCCATATCCTCTTAACATGTTTATTTTCTTTTGGATAACATCCATTCCCACAGGTGTGAGATGATATGTCACTATGGTTTTGATTTGTTATTCCCTGATAATAAGAGATGATGAAAATTTTTTCATATGCCTGTTTGTCATTCAAATGTATTCTTTGTAGAAATATCTACTCAGATCTTCTGACCATTTTTAATCAGGTTATTTTTGTTGTCGTTGTTGAGTGTTACATGATTTTGATATATTTTGGGTAATAATCCCTTGCTGATATATAATTTAGAAATATCTTCTCCCATTCAGTAGGATTTTTTTTTTCACATTTTTATGGTAGTTTCTTCCATTGCTCAGAGATTTTTAGTTTGATATAGTGCCATTTGTTTATTTTTGCTTTTGCTTCCTTTGTCATTGGAGTCAAGTCTCCAAAGATAGCTCTAAAGTCAATGTTAAGGAACATATCACCTATGCTTTCTTCTGTATATATTATAGTTCCAGGTCTTACATACAATTATTCAGTACATTTTGAGTTAATATTTACTTATGGTGTTAATGGTCAAGATTCATACTTTTACATGTGGCTATATAGTTTTCTCAATACTATTTATTGAAGAGGACCTTAATGCCCCACTATATGCTCTGGTTCCTTTTACATAAATTAGTTGTCCATATATGTGTGAATTTAATTCTAGGTAAAGCATTCCATTTTTATCATTTTTATGAGAATATTCTAAAGGAATTTCTTCACTTTCCACAATAAGACAAGTTGTGTTTTCCATTTTCTTCATACATACAAAAGCGTGTAAGTTATCGTATCTGTTTTTGTACTATTTTTAGAACTAAGTCAGAGGCAAATACATGACCCTCCATGGGCATCCTGGACTTCACAAACATTCAGGTTTTACTATAGATCTCAACAGCCTTTTTCTTGTGCTTTAATACAGACAAAAGTATCTTATTGCTGATATGGTATTACTAATAAAAAGTTATCTTATATTCCAATAATTATTTTAAATAATACATAATTATGATTTTATATATTATAAGGATTTCATTGCAAAATTAAAAAACAAACATACGCATAGGATTTTTTTATGAAAAGGAAAGAAATTGTATATACTAAATGTTTCAAAATGGAACGACTTACTTTTCTAAGTGATCCAGGTAATAAAGTCTACTTAATGAAATAAATTATTTGCTTCTCCAAAGGTTCATTCTATTTAATAAGCATTCTTACATGTAGAGTGCAGCAAAATAGGAAATACATTGCAGAATAAAATGTATAATATACTGGCTTTGTAGTATAACTAGTTTTAAGATGAAAGAAATTTAGGATTCATAATAATCAACTCTTTTTCATTCAATGATTTTCCATGAGAAATTCAAATCAAATTATGTTAAATAGCAATTAGTTATAAGCTCTTCAGGGGAATTATTTGGCTTTATTTCTAGTAAAAGCAAAGTCTCCATGAAAGCCAGTAATTAGTATATCTTTTGTGTCAGTGGGAAAACTAAGAATTGAAGACCTTGACCTTTATTTAACCTTCAAAAGGGTCTCTATAAGTTAGACTTGAAAAGCTCTGTAGGAATGGGGGGAACATGACATGGGAAGAAAATATTCAGGAAAACCAAGATTCAAATGATGTCTTATGCAGCTTTTGGACACTAGTCAAAAGTTGTCAACCTATAAAATTTACCTTTTTTATTAAACAGTAATGTGTGCTGTGGACATTCCTGAACTTTATTTCATCTTTAACTCCTACCTCCTAAACATAGAGGGTTTTTTGTTGTTGTGATGGTGGTGGGGTTTTTTTTAGGAAAGGTACAAGCAGGAATGAAAGCTAGTTAAACAAAGTCGGTAAACAAAGTAGGTAAACAAAGTAGGTAAAAACAAAGAGGAGGAAGAAGCACTTTTTTTTATTTTTAATTTAGTTGTTCACATTGGTTGCTCCCCAGGGACCCAGGTCTTGAACCCTAGTCATTGGAATGTGTTTGGGACCGCTCCCAGGTGTACTAGACTGCTAGGCCATGAGGGCAAATATACAGAGTTTTATATTAAGTACCTATTAATTTTTTTAAGAAGTGTGAATTCAATATCCAAAGAACTATCCATTTTTTTTTTTACCAGAATGTATTGATATAGAGGAGTTTCATATGGATCCTCCGTATTTGTTTCCTATTGTTTTAACAAATTATTGCAAGCTTTGTGGCTTTAAACAACACAAAATCTGATTTAGAGGGAATTGATTCCCTTGCTTTTTCTAGTTTTTTTATGACAACTTAAGCTCCATGACTTGTAGTCTCTTCCTTTCTCTTCAGATTATTCCATCCTCAGTCCCCCAAGGATTCACACTCATGTCACATGTAAAATATATTTAACCTATTCCAATATACCCCAGAGTCTCAAGGCTTTATAGCATCAACCCAAAGTAAACAATCTTATCTAAATATCATCAGCTCAAAAAACCCTGATCTTGTCATCTAAATCAGGTATGGATAAAACTCTGGGTAAGCATCATTCCTCTTTCTGTGGACCTGTGAAATTAAGAGAATAAATTATCTGATCCCCAAAATACAATCATAGAACAACATAGGATAACAATTATAGACATTCCCATTCGGAAGGAAAGAAAATAGACATCACTGTGTTCTTAGCAATGTCAAATCTAACTGGTTAGACTCCTTTAGGTTTGAGTATCTGGGGAAATCCTCTGAAGTTTGCAGTTCTGCCCCCCTGGGTCTACTATCCATCCCTAAACCATCACATTCCTGATTTCCAAGGGCTGAGAGGTACAAGGAATATGAAGTAATTGGTGGAAGATGACCACCAGGATGGAGAGATAATTTCTATTTGCTTAGCATTTAATAATGGAAGTGCCGAACTTAGTAATGAAGTGCTGAAAGTTATAATTTTAAAAAAATGCAGAATGCATAAAATGTCCTCATATCAAATTGCTCTGAGAAAAAATATTATATCAAATCATCCCCCAAATTAAAAAAGGACCCTAGTTTCAACAGAACTGCCATCAAAGCTACATTATCATTGTATCATGAATATATCTGGAGTAATATGCTAAAATAATTATGTTGCTATAATTATCTTCACTATTTCAGAAATGCAGCAGAACCTACCAAGGTAGGTAGCATAATAAAAAAAATTAGGGCAATATTTTCAACAATATTTAATGCATTGGTTTCTTTGAAATAATCTGATTTTTATGACAGATTTATTTAGAAGAGCTATCAAAATTATTTTACAGAGATATGAAAAGGGTATCTGACCTTAAATATGTGAACGTTTAAAACAAAAGATGTAGTGGTTAGTTTTTATTTTTTCTGATCCCCCAAATTTTTTAGATACAACCTCACTGGAAATCTTTTATAATCCAGAGATAGAGAAATCAAGGAGTCATTGTTTAAAAGCACACACCAAGGAAGCAATTTATTTTGCTATTTACTTTGGATTAATTTCATAGTTAATATTAAATATGAAGAATGACTTGTTTATTCTAGCTAATTCTAACTAGAACAAAATTGTAATGTGTCTGGAAAGTGAGCCATATACAGTTGTTAATCATTAAGCTAACTCCAAAAATAGAGGAGAAAATTTGCCATAGACCTATGCAGAGTAATAATTCATAAAATTAAATTACATTTAAATATAATGATAAAAGACAATATGTTGCTCACTCCAGATGCAATTCATAATAAATTAGAACAAAGTCAGACAAGTGAATAAAGGCTCTAAAACGTGAGGCATGTTCGGGTCCATTTATTGCCTTAAACTACTGCCCTACATAATGAATATTAAGAGGTGACATGTAAAAGCCTGAAGCTGAAAAAAATCCCACAGTATGCTGAAAGATTCTGTGGAGATGACTTCTAAAAGGTTATACAGTGGATTTGTGTCTCACTGAAACCAGGACATCTTTGCTGAGTGGGATAGTAACATCTCTAATTTCAAAAGGTGATGGAAATTGAAATGCTTTCATAATCATTACTTTTTTTAAAAAGTCCCACAAGGTTGCACTTATTTCTTTAACAAAAGAAGGGCTATGAAGATTGACCTTTGATTATTTTGTTTTTCACTGTCTTTGTTTCCTGCTGTGTTTCTGCTAGGGGATAATTAAAATTTGAAAGAGATCCAAGGGCCTTCATTGCCTTGCTCATGTGTGCCCAGCAGCCACACTCTCCTTGACCTTGATTTCCTGGCATTGCCCAAATCTGTCTTCACGAACCTTGGTGCTTAGGAGAGCTTCTACCAGATCATAGAGGGTATTACAAAGCAGATAAACAAAATAAACCCCACCACCACCAAAAATATTTCTTAATATTTCCCTTACAGCACAGAAATGTAAGACATTTTCAGAAGTGTTCACTGTAAAGGAGATTGTGTTATGTTATATCAATATCAAAAAAATTATTACTTTTGGCAGATTTATGCTGAATTAAAATAAAAAACAGCATAATGTCAAAATAAATTAAAATACTGGTTCCATTAATATCTTTAAGTTTTAATGTTCTCTTGTATCATTTTATGCTTTTTCTCCCCAAAAAAGGTATCTAAGACAGAGTAACAATTTAAAAAATACTGATAAAATGATTTTAATTGTATATTACTTGATTGAAAAAAAATTCCACTTTAAAACAGCAATGAAATATCTCAAGTGTATTTTAAAAAATTTAAAACTATAATGATTCTGTTAAGGCTGACCTTCCCTACTACATATAAACTAATGACAACTGAGACTACAGTGTTGTTTTTTTAACCAGGAACGAGCATCGAAAATATCTGTAGCAGTTTTAAATATAATATATTATACTCTTGTGCTCAATGAATTTACATTCTCTACAAGAGAGATGAGAGAAGCGAATCAATAGGCTGAAAAAGGATACACACACGTACACACAGAGCTATCACTATATCTCCCTCAAAACTGGCACTTGGCATACTTTTATTTTGGAGATCTATCTACCAGGTTTTGGGGTTTGTTTTTGAGAAAGGCTGGCCTTCCCTCAAATTCTTCCAAATTCCCAAGCCTCTTTTCATTGAGGGAAAACTTCCCAAGTTACATAATTGTTAAAAATTGTTGAAAGCACACATTTGCCATAAAAATCTATTAGATCAGATTAATTTAGATTGACTTTTAGCAAAATTACACCTACCTAAATGAGAGCTATCATTAAAGTAACCCACAGTGGGTATAAGATCCTTTATTATTTTTCATCAGTATTACCATGATTCATACAGTGTTCTTCATCAAATGATTTAATAGGTCTAAAATCCAATATTATAAGGTAGTTCTAAGTCTATCAAAGTAACAAAACTGTTAAATAAAAAATTTTGAGTATGCAAGCAATAATAAAGAACCAAAAATTCAAGCTCCAGGAAGGAAATTCACAAAATATAAAACAATCATGGTATATAACCAAGGAACTATAATTAAAGCTTCCACAGGAATGTAGCCAATTCACTCACTCATATGTATCTATATTTGGAGATGACAAAATTTACATAATCCAGTAAAACTACTTAGCCATGCTGATGATGGCGGATGACTAGCTTAAGAGTGTAATGTCCATCTGTGGGAATCCAACAAACCAGTCTTTCACCTCATATGCACATTGCTCTCCCTTCAAAAATTCAAAGGGACGGGGTGAGAAATTCAGTCTTGGAGCAAGTTGTACAGCATATTTGGGAAAAAATATTGACCTGTTTCATCCTCCTATATCTAGAGACTTTTAAGATGAGAATGGTCAAAAGGCAAAATTATTAAATAATAAAAAAAAGACTTGGAACATTCTCTGTGCTTGTGGCTGTAAAAACAGTAAGAGAGATGAATTAATGTGTTGAATAAAACTAGATAAGCAGTTCATTCACCTTATTCATTAAGATCTTTGCTAAATTTTTTTTTCTGCTTCATATTTACATTCTTCCCTCATAAAAATCAGTAGCATGATTCACATTCTAGCAGAGAATACATTAAATATACAAGTGAAATATCATTAATGACATGAAAGAAAGATGTCAAATAGGGAAGACTCCTGCATATTGTCCGTAACCTGGGTGGTGGGACCAAGGGACTAAGGAAGAAGACATATTAGAATGTCAGGAAAATATGGATCTAAAGTGAAAGTACATTGAATTTAAAAAGTGATGTTACTATGTGTCCTTACAGTTGAGGACCTCTCCTTGGAGCCTGAGTCAAAGTCTGAGAGTCTCAAAGAGAGCATTCTTCTCCATATAACTGGTGTTATATTTCCACTGGCAATGTGAAGAGTAGGAGAAGAAAGATGTACATTATTTTGGCAGATTAGAACAAACTTACTTCCTTTAAGGTGCAGTGAATCACTGGAAGTGGCAAGATGAAGATCATGTGCACTTGGACTATTTCATCAGCTCTTACCTCATTTCTTCTGCATCTCTGTAGCATCATCTGAATTGAGTCAATGATTTAGCCCCCACCCAAACACCAGTCTAGCTCTAGTCCCCAGAATATATCCTGCTGGATCAACAAGTATTTGAACAACCTCATTCTTATTTTCTTTCTTTTTTTTTTTTATATTCTTCATTTGACCAAAACTGAACCCCATACTAGGTCAGAGTAGCAGAAAACCCTAAAAATAAGAATCACATTCTTCATGTCTTCATATTTATATTTCCCCTATTGCCACTCTATAGTTTACTAAAGCAGTTCTGCATGGGAGACTGTCCTATAATCATCAAAGATAAAGTATTAGGTGACTTTACATGTAAGGCTTGGGCTAGATTTAGTTTGTGCAAAGAGTATTGCTATAAAAGCAATATTAGATGGAGAGAGAATGTGATTGTTAAGATGACTTCTATATTGCCTAAATGGTTTTCTAAGTAATTGATCAGCATTCCAAGCTTTGTAAGACTTATACTTCAAGACTTTAATCACAGAGCTGGAATCTGTTTTTTGCTGCAGCTTCCTCGTGGAGATGTGTCTATGATTAAAAACAATGATTATGATAGCAGTAGTAGCAATAGTAGTAGTTAAGTATAGATATGGGCATCACAGTCACTCGGAAATATTTTCTTGCTAGATTAAAGTTCAGACTGGTTATAGAATTTTTAGAATGTATTTTATATTTATTTACTTCACAATACTAAATTCATTTCAGGATCTTGAAATTGCTTCTCAGTTTATATTTCATCCCACACCCACCACCAAAATTCCAGTGTTCTTCACCACCTCACCTACCTACCTCTTTCCCTTCCTGCTCTCCCCACACACCCCCAATAAACACAGTCCTGTGTCCTGTTATTTATGTTGGAATTTATCTTAATTTGTTTCATTTCATTATATTCTACATATGAGTGACACCATTTCTCTGTCTCATTCTGACTTATTTCACTTAACATGATCCCTTCCAATTCCATCCAGACAGTTGCAAATGTCACAGTGCTGTCTTTTTAAAAGGTTGCTTAGATACCACAGCTTCTCTATCCAGTCACCTGTTGATGGGCATTTATGTAGTTTCCATGTCTTGGTTATTGTGAACTGTGCTGCTATGAGCATAGGGGTGCAGATATTTTTTCTGATTAAGGATTTTGTATCCTCTGGGTATATGCCCAAGAACGGGATTGTTGGATCAAATGATAGATCCATATTTATATGTTTGAGGAATCTCCATACTGTTTTCTAAAGGGGTTGTACCAGTTTGCATTCCAACCAACAGTACAGGAGGGTTCCTTTTTTTCATACCCTCCATACACCTCCTATTTCTAGTAGTTTTGATATTGGCCACTCTTAGCAGTTCAAGGTGTAATCTTTCTTACCTCTCATTGCAGTCTTTATTTGCATTTCTCTGATGATGAGTGATGTAGAGCATTTTTTTTTTCAGGTGAATGTAGGTCATTTTCTCTAGCCGTGTCTATTCAGCTCCTTGGACCATTTTGTTGAGTGGATCATTTGCTTTTCTGCTGCTGAGGTGTGTAAGCTCATATATTTTAGAGATTAAACTTTTATCTGATATATTTTACATAAATATCATCTAATTCTGTGGGTTTTCTCTTTGTTTTAGTGGTGATTTATTTTGCTGTATAGAAGCTTTTTAGTTTGATGTAGTCCCAAATCATCTAGTTTTGCTTTGGTTTCTTTTGCTACACATGTTCCTTCCCCAAAGATATCTTTGAGGTTAAGGTAGTGGAATGTTTTTAGCACATTTTCTTCCTAGTTATTTTATGGTCTTATTTCTTCTAAGTATTTTATGGTCTAAGTCTTATTTTCTGCTGGGGGTTGGAAACTATCAATTGAGTTAGTCCAATGGACCGCTGACCCACTTAGCTGATACATTCTCCTGTTTTGTCAATAATGGCCTAATGGCTATGTCTAGGTTTTTACGTGACTTTTCCTGAATAAGGCTGGTGTCTCTTTCATAACGGAGCCGTTTCTAGAACTTCTCTTCATATCAGTATTCCCTAGAAAACTCACCTGACCATCACCTTTTCCTATAGGTGGCTGGACCTTTGCTTCTCACACCAATTGCCTCTGACTAGAGTTGATTTGTAAATTTCCTACAACATCATACGACTCTAGTAAATGTACAATCATCTTTTCCATTTCTGAACCCTATATATGCATGAGCCATTTCTGGTATCTATGCTATCTATGCTGCCCTCTGTTATGCCTTTAAGTAGTTTCATACAATCTATACTAGATGCTCTTGATGGCGACTTTTCTTATTCTTAGGTAGTTGCTTCTTGTAGACATGCAGGTTATTTAAACTGATATCGAAATAATAAAATGGAATCAAAGTCACTGAGAATTATTTGGGTCTCATTAGTTGTTGGTTCATTGACAAATTAATTTTTCTCTGCTTTACTAAGTGAAACTAGTAAGGTCTATCTATACATCTGAATTTGTTCTCTGACTTGCAAAAAGAACTAGGATGCCAGACAAAAATCTTAAATATCTCATATTCAAAGTTTTTGGCTATGGGAAAAAATAATACAAAGCTTGGCTTCACTATCAAAAATATTCACAGGCAGATCAGAATTACAGAAATAAATCTATGACAAGATGTTCTTCTTAGAAAATATACTGGCTCTCTATGTTAACCAGATTGTGACTTCTTCCCATCAGCCAAAAAGCTGGTATATTCTTGGAAATGTCTCTTCCAGAATTAAAAAAAGAATAAAAATAAAAAAGATAATTTAAACTCCAGGAAATTATTTTGTACACACACACACACACACACACACACACGTACACACACAAACATTCTAAATGCATTCTCCCTTAAGGAAAAAGATGTCCCTGTCCATTATATTTACAGAAGTCAAATTTGCCAAATATCAGTGTATGGTTTTATTAGGGAGATGGTTCTCCTTGGTTTTACAAGAAGTAGTGCTAGTGCATCTTTACTACAGAAGTTCTCAAGGTTGACTGCATAGGAAATAACCAGCAGAGTTTTAACAAATCATCCTAATGTTTGTCCTCCCCCTAGGGAGTTTGATTAAATGTCCTGGGGTTGGGTCCAGGTAGTGAGATTTTCCCCAAGCAATTCTATAGTACAGCCAGGGTTGAGAACCATGCAGGGCTACAGGGTCACTTTGTCCTCTATTGTTCCCTGTTACTGAGCACCTGTGACTGGAATACTGGTCATCTGGACAGAATGTTGACCTCCTCCGGTGTTTTCAGATTCTAATTCCCAGGTATCACCTTCAAGTCTGGCTAAGCTGGGATCTATGATGAACTTGAGTGAGACCCAGAGGAGTATCGCTGTAGGATGACCATGCTTTTACTCCTAAACTCCAACAGCCCTTCTGGCAATTTCCTCAGTGTCTCTCCTTCTGATACTTTAGAACAGATGGTTTGTCTTAACAAAACATTTTGCTATTTTAATTTATTTGAAAACTGAAGGCCAGATTCTTCCCTCAGATTCACAGAAGTCTTCAGTGGGTTTTAAGGTAATATAAAATCCTACCAGGTAAAGCTTATATTAGCCTCCTCCTATGGATTACATAGCACCGGGTCTAGCCACTATTTTGTAATATCTATTTATTTCATCATCTTGTTTCTCCCAAAAAATGCAGGATTTAGTATCCTAATGCCCTAGAAGGTTTCCTTCATTTAGAATTCTCCTTTAAAAAAATTATATGTATTGCTGCTGACTGGAAAACTATTTTTCTGCCTAATGTCACCTGTTATTCAAAATTATTCAATATTTGGTTTGTATTTTTATTCAGGTTTTGCTCTTTAGGAAATGCCACTAGTGATGCAATAGGTGGCATCCTATTAAGTTACATATGTTCCCTTCAAATATGCTTTTATGTTATCATGAAATAAAGAAAATTGAATTTTGAAATGTAATAATCTATATTCTGCCAACTGCAGAAAATAGGCCTTATTAGCCTTTTGGAGAAGGTTGGCAGTGGAGAGTTACATTATCCTTTTTTCCGTTTTTCCAAATAAAATATGTCAGCAGTATTTATGACTTAAAGCTATTCTGCCTAAATTAAATGCATGTAAATCAACACATTCTATTATTTAAGTAGTAAATAAGTGTATTTAAAAATAAAATATGCAAGTTTAGTAATGACTTAAATTGAATTAGACTCTACTGGGAAGTTTTTAAGTTTAGCCTAGTAATTGCTAAAACATGGAGAAAACATTGAGTTAAATGGATTGTTGTTGTTTTTTTTAACCATCATGATTGTCTCTTGCAATTTCTATTAGTTTCTTTTTAATTGGAGGAAAGGGGACTCAACTAATTTCTACATTTTGTATTTAACTATATATATAACGAAATCCATCCCCATGAGATTTCTTATTATGAGATAATATATCAACTCCTCTACAGAGCCCTATCCAGATCCATTACATCACTTCATTATATTATTCTACTTAATTAATATAACATCTGATTTTATTAGATTTTTCCCAATTGACAGAATGAAATGGCTCTTTTAATAGGATAATAAAACTAATTTAATTTTACATGTACTTTTCCAATCATTTTAGCAATCATGAATCCGAGTTTAGGAATGGCAAGTTGTTGATAAAAATGTTAACGAGGACAATGGCAGTCCATTATATCTTTTAGTGCTTTCTTTTGGCAGAAGGAAATAAATACAATGATGGACAGTGCATTAGACTGTCAATGAGGGCTCTCATTCTAAGGCTGATATCTAAGACAAGTTGCTGCATTTCACTGGACCTCAGTTTCTACACCTGTGAGATGGGATGATTAACCTTTGATTAAATAGTGGAAGCTTAAAGGAATCAAGGAATTTACTCAAGGACCAAAGGAGGTGGGAGGCAGTTAGGCAGCCCCCACTTTATCAAACTGGTCTCCTCCACCTATTTTGAAGTTGGGACTACTTTATTAGGAAGAATTTTTCAGTTTCTAAAGCTCTTTTAAAACAGCATTAAAATAAAGATTAGCCAAGGTCTTGTCCAATTTTGGAAGTGGAAGAATACTTTACTATAGAATCTAAGCTCCTAAGTCATTTGTCCTAAGCTTCTAACTGAAAATTTGAATTTGCATGTCAGACAGTGAAACTGTATTGGACTTTGACACTAGAGGATTAAATTTTAGGAAGGTGTAATGCTATAACATGACTTGAGACTATCATTTCCATTTATAATCCAGTAAAATACACCAGAATTACTTGAAAAGTCTTTGGAAAACGAAGTTCAATCTCTAGCAACATCCAAGGTGTACTGAGTCAGAATCTGAAGGAAATGAGAGATGGCTCTGTTGGTATATATTTTGAAAACATGTTGCCAAGTTATACTGCTGCTTACCTTCAATTAAAAACCATTATTTACATTATTGGTTTATGTGTGTTCACTCCTTAGTTTTCTATTTGATTGCCCACCATAAAATCCTTACCACTATTTGTACTAATTTAATCACCTAGGTTTGGGAAGCAGTATTTTCATTTTATACTAAAGAACTTTCTTCAATAAAAAATTAGCAGTGCAATCTTACAAAATGGCCTATCTAGGCATCCAGAGAGATTTCAAAACCTAGTTGAACTTTGTTAGCATTTTCTATAGAATAATGTTTCTTTTCTGCTGAAGGAAGAATAACTGGACTTCCAACTGTGCATCTATTTCAATTCTAGCTCATGTCAATTAGCAAAAGCCACTAAAGGCTTGGTTTCCTTTTAGGGGACCAGCCTGTTTTGACTTCACAGTTGCAGCCTGCAAGAAAGGAAAGAAGAGACCTGAGAAAATGTGTGTTGCTTGTTTTACCTGGAATGTGGTCCTCAAGAAGATAAAGGCATCTAAAGGAGCTTTCCAATCATTGCTGTGTTTGCAGGATGGAAAATTTGGGAGACAAGTTGAGAGAACACTTTTAAAGGTCATCCTCCAAGAAACATGAGATTAGGCAGCAAAATAAAATTCTGTAATATTCATTGAGTCGTCTTGGATAGATTTCCTAATTTGTTTTAGTGGTGTCCAACAAAGCAACTGTTTTATGAAAGGAAAGCTGTAGTTAATGCTCTTATTTTCAGTCCCAGTTATGCTACTTCCTAGTAGCATGACATTTTTTTAATCTCCCACAGCTTGTCTGCCATGAAGAAGGTGAAACTTTATTTGGGCAGTATCTCAGATGTGGAAAGGTAAAGAGAAGAAAGTACATTTGGGACAGAAAAGTTAGCATGGGTGAATAGAGTGGAGGTAAGGATGCCTGTTCATTGAGGAGAATGCAAGAAAGTAGTAGTGGAAAGTTCTAGCTCTGGGGTCTCTAACCCAAGTAGTGATTCTGCTTTCTTGCTTTTACTGAGCTTTGGGAAAGCTCTGATTTTCTCCTCTGCATCTTCCTCCTTTACTACCTTCTGAACAGGACTATGGTAAAGATTAAATGAGATGACTCTGGCTCTCATCACAGTGCATGGCACGTAGTGGCTGTCACTGTGACAGTGCTGGGAACACTGTTGATGATGACAATGAATATACATTCAATGCTGATGATTTGGAGTAATCAGGACTGAAAAAAATAAAACAGGAAACAAACTTCCTTGAACTCTTGGGTCCGGGAAAAGATTATATCTTTAGCCCACAGAAACTGGTATCATGGAGGTTTTCTACATGAGAGAAAGGTGTGAGGCATGGACATTGGCTTAGAGGGGAAAAAGGAAAGCTCAGAGACCTAGAGGCATATGGAGCAGTGTACACAGAAAAGTTCAGTCAATATGACAAGCATTTTAAAGAAAGCAGGTGACTGACAGAACTTGAGGAGAGAGGGGAGGCAAATCATAGGTTTGTTGATTGGACAGTTACTGAATAATAATTTCTGACCAAACAAATTAGGGAACATAGGAGTGTGTGTGAGGAAATGATTTTAAAAATAAGAGTTTAGAATGTAAACTGTCCAGGTTTCCCATAGTATGTCCTGGACATTCCCTGAGAGAACACACATGTTCGCCACATAAAACAGGTCAGTTTCTTCAGGCATAACAGCAGTCATCGGTCAACAAAGTTTATTGATTGTGTACCAGCACTATTCAGCATGGGAGCTCTACTTCATAGCTCAGTTCTAAATCTTTAAGAAGTCAGAAATGATAATCAGACAGCGTCTTTTTACTAACAGCTATGGTCCTCTTAGTCTTCAACTCTTGTAAACTATCTTACGCAAGCTGCACTATATCCTATCTATTAAAAGGATTAGATTTTGTCATTACTATTTTAAAATGAGGATGGAAAGTTTTGCTCATGTCGAATAGCTGGCTACTGGAGGAACTGCTGTTGCTCATACTAATTTTTTGTTTCTAACCATAGCTATAGATTTAACACATTTCTAAGCATGTATATATACAAATATTTTGAATTTAAAAATCTACAAAGCATGACATCTACTCTAAACAGTAGAACAGTAATGTTATATTATATTTTAAAGCACATGACAAAAACCTTAATCATAAAATATGAAATATTAACCATAAATCTTGAAACATGAGAAAAAAATAGAGAAACCTTTGCCAACGTCAATGACTGCAAGTTCATACTGCAAAGGACCATGAAGTGCTTGGCTTATCAGTAATGAAGCAGCCACCAGTAGAAGGGAACTATGGACAGTCAAACAGCCTAGACCGAATACCTGAATACTCAGGTATTTGCTTTAAAAAAGTATTGTTCATTGACAATGCTTTTTATAACATATTATATGCTGGTATTTTAGAGCTAAAAAATATGAACCCTGATCCCAGTACAGTGAAGTCAGAAAAATAGGTAAGAAATTATCAGAATAGCATGTCACTTGTTACTGGTGAAGGAAATTCAGTGTAGTGGTTCTTAACGTAGACTCTACAGCTAAGGCAGTCTCACAGAACAGGTAATCTGATTGTGAAGGCTGGTACTCAAGGAAAATAAAAGCTGGACAAAGTATTAATAAACAGTGAAAACTCTCTGCTTTCTACTTAAACGTCTTGCTACCTGAACAGATCTCTGATTTGGACCCTGTAGATCAACTGACACTGGGCCTTCTTTCCTGAACAGCTATTTTTCCTATGAATATAAATTACTGAGAACTGAATCAGCTTCCCCTGCCCTGTGGGGGCAAACCTTAGTAAAGAGGTTATTAAATGAATTCTGGTCAACATAAAATTAACTAGAAATGTAGAAGGTGTTTATAAGCACAAAGTAGAGTACAGTAACTAAGGTTAAGTTAGACATAATCTTAGACCACACTGTCCAAGTTTAATGTCTAGGTAGGTAGTTTACTGCAGCTTTTCACATATATTTATACTGATTACTTCTGAAACTACTGAAAACTTCTAAGTTCCTAATAAGAAAACTTCTATTGTAGGGTAAAGCCTGAATGAACTCTTGCATGACCCCCCCACCAAAAAAAAAAGATACTGGTAAATACATTTGGTTAGAATAAAAGGAGGAAGAAATGAGAAAGAAATGAGTGAGGAAAGGAGGGAGGTATTGGCAAGGAACCAACTTTAACACAAGTTTCAATCATAAGCAACATCCTTAATTACAGAAAAAAAGTAATGGAAAGGTAGTGAAGAGAGTAAGAAGAAGTCTATTAAAAAAACAGAGAAGCTCAAAGAAAGAAGAAAAATAAAACCTCATGCAACAGGGTAGAACGGAAATGAGAAGAGTTTTAATGACAAAATTATGATGGAAACACCAAATCTAAACAACAATAAAGTGTTGCCATGAGAGAGAAAATTATATAAATGGGACTTAAAGGCAACTTGATAAATCTCTAAATGGAGATATGGAAAAATGACACCCAGCAACTATAAAATGAATAGCTTCAACTTAAGTCCAGGAACTTATTGCTGCTTCTGTTGTTACAACCAGCCACCTTTAGCTCACACCATCCACCTCCAATAAAACACAGTTGGCAGCACTGGTTGCTGAGGTAATAGGCTATGCCCAAAACATCTGATCCAAATTTTCAGTGAGCCCGCTGGCTATACTATCAAGAATAAGAAAGATAAATTGATCAAAACTACAGGTAAATAAACCATTAAATGAGATGTTGTTTGCCAATTTTGCAGGCTCAACACCAGGAAGGCTTTTATAGAACCTGTAAAACACCAGTCTCTCTCTGGTTAATAGCCGGTATTACTCACTCTCTACAGCTTCCTGTTGTCTAATGTCTAATATGTCTTTATAAAGCTGACAATGGTCAGACAAATTTTCATGGACAAATGCAGCATATTTTATGAAAGCTTCACTCAGACCTACAGACAGACGTGTAACACATGTAAATATCAGTGTTGGTTCTCAATTCTGACTGTACACCAGCATCACGAAAAAGTCGTCAACTACCACCAATATCCCCAGGACCTCACCCCAGTGATTGTGGTCAGAGATGGAACCTGAGCATTTTAAAGGCTATGAAGTGATTCTAACATACAGTCAGCATTGATAATTATGGATTTAAATATGTGCAATAAATAATATAATTGGGGGAAAAATGACATGAAAAACAAAGGTATTTATAAATTAACACCTAAATGCTAACCTTAAAATCATTTTGCTTCTTCAACTCATGCTGATGATTAATTAGCTTCTTTCATGAAGTGTCTCTTCTTTTGCTCTCTTTTCCATTTGCCTCTTTGACTTTCTTGGTGATTTAAAAGAATTATTTATATATTCTGCATACAAGTCTTTTCCTTGATGCATATATTGAGCTTTTTCTCTCATAAATGCACTTAGAATAATTTATCTGAGTCAGTGGCATGCTTTTTCTTTTTTTCTTACTGGTATCATTCTAATAGAAAACTTTTTTTTTTTTTTTTTTTTAAGGAAAGGTGCAGGTAGGAATTAAGATGAGTAGGCAGGCAGGCAGAGGGGAGAGGAAGAAGAAACACCTGATTGTTTTATTTAGTTGTATCTCTTGACTGTTCTCCCCAGCCCTGGGACATGAACCTGGGTCACGAACCCAGGTCTTTGGGATATATGTGGCCTGTACTTCAGTGGGAGGCAATTGACCAAATCACTACTCCACCAGGGCACATCAAAATAGAAAACAATTTGAATTAAGATGAAGCCCAATTTATTAATTATGGTCTTGTATTTAATTGTGATGTGTGTCCTGTCTATCTCAAAGATTTTAAATGTAGTCTTCTGTATTTTCTTCTGAAGCATCAAATGTCAGTTTTTACATTTAGGTTTATGACCCATTTTGAATTAATTTTTGCCTATGATGTGAAACAGAGTTGGTGTTCACTTCTCCCCATAAACTTATCAAACTGCTTCAAAACTGTATCTTGAGAAATTATCTATTACCCAAAAGAATTAGCTTGGAACTTTATTCAAATATCAATTAGCAATGGATAGGTAGGTCTATTTCTGAGTTCGATCTTACATTCCATGTATGTATTTGTCTATCTTTATGCTAATGCCACTGTTTATTATTGTACCTTTATAGTAAATATTGAAATCTCGTTAGTTTGAGCCTTATAACTTCCTTCTTTTGAAAAGTTATTCTGGATATTCTAGGTCAGGTCATTTTATATAAATCCAAGTCTCAAATTTCTACAAACAAGACTTACATCATAAAAATAATGAGATTTCTATGGTTTGATATACCTTGACATTTATTTGGGTCTCCTTAATTTCTTTCTGCAACATATTACAGTTTTCAGTTTATAGGAATTTTTTTTCTTTTGCTAATTTTGTCTAAGTATTTTATAGCTTTGGTATTATTGTAAATAATTTTAAATTTTCACTTTTTGAATTGTTTTAATATATAGGAATGTAGTTGATTTTACGTATTTACTGGCTAAGCTGTTATCTTTCTAAAGTCATTTAATTGTAAAAGTTATTTATTATGTTCTTTAGGATTCTCAAGGAAGCAATCATGTTTTTGTTCTTCATTTTCGATCTGTAGGCCTTTTATTATTATTTCTTCACTTATTTTATTAACTTGAGCCACCATGGAAGGTTCTGTCCCAAATCGTAAGAAAATCACGTAGTATTTCATCATTTAGTTATAGGTTTTTCATAGATTCCCTTTATAAGATCAGTATTCTACACTTCCTTTTTTAATGCTAAACTGCTGTTGAATTTGCTCAAAGGCTTTTACTGCATTTAATGAAATTGCCACTTTTTAAAAATTTATAAAGATAGTAAACTCTAGCAAGCTATTTTGAATATTAATGTAGCTTTTCATTTCTGGAATAAATCCTACTTGCTTTATAAAGTTTTACCTCTTATGTGTTACTGGGTTCAATTTGCTAACATTTTATTAAGGGTTATTATCTATGTTCATGAGGTACATTGGCTTGTAATTTTGCTTTCCTTTAATGACTTGGTCATGGTTTATTATGAAACTTATGAAGTCTTCATAAAAGAGTGAAAAAATCTGTGTAAAATTGGCATTAATTCTTCTTTAAATGCACAAGAAAACCAATGAAACTATCTATATTTGTGAAGCCATATTTTATTAAAAATTAATTTAATAGATACAGGTCTATTCAATTTTTTTTGAAATTCTGCTTCATCATTTTAATCATACCATTTAAATATTTTATAGTAGATTAACTATTTTGAAAAAATATTGCCAATATATTTACCTAAAAATTAGATGATCAAATCTACTTTATGTTATGTTTGCAAGTAATTCAAACTCTCCAATTTTCCAAATACTTCATCTTTGATGGAACAGAAATTTTACTTTTTCTTTCAATTCTCTATAATTCCTTTTTAAATTTAGCTTCTTGTTAAAATTCTATTGAAGGCACACTGTATCATGACATCATATAAGTTTAAGGTATGCATCGTCCTAAATCTAAATCTGTATATAACACATTAAGGTTATCATCATCAGTCCAATTCTATCCTTCACAATTTGATTTCCCCTTTAAAACTCTGAGCAGATAAAAATTAAATGAATATCAAAAAGACAATGCAATGAACCAATGAAAACAAGATGAGTCTCTGAAAAGATAAACAAAGTACACAAACTCCTAGACAGCATCACAAAGAGAGAAACACCAATAAATAAAATCAACATGAAAGAGAAAAGTTATAATAGACACTACAGAAATACAAGGATCAAAAGAAAGTATTATAAACAGTTATATGGCAACATTGTATAACCTAGAGGACAATTTTTAGATCATAACAATATTTCAAGACTAAATCAGGAAGAAACAGAAAAACTGAAAAGATTCATTGAAAGATAGAAATTGAAAACAGTAACCAAAATCTCCCAAAACACAAAAGTTCAGGACCAAATGGTTTTACTAGTAAATTCTACCAAATTTCAAAGAAGAATTAATACCAATTCTTCTCACACTCTTTAAAATATTGAAGGAGGCAAACTTTCATTTTTTATGAAGCCAACATTACCCTGAATACAAAACCAGACAAGAACATAACAAAAAATAAAATAAAACAAAATTAGAGACCAGTATCTCTGATGAAATTGATGTAAAAATCCTCAACATAATACAAGCAAAAAGAATTCAATGACCTATTTAAAGAATTACACACCACAATCAAATGGGATTCATTCTAGGAATACAAGGATGGTTCAAGATAAGCAAATCAATAAATGTGATACATCACTTAACAATATGAAGGACAAAAATCATATGATCATCTCAATAGACACAGAAAAATATTATACAAGAGTCAACACCCTTTTATGCTAAAAACCTTCCAAAAATGAGCATTGATGAAACATGCCTCAACATAATAAAGGCTATTTATGACAAATCCAATATTATATATTGACATGACATGACAGGCAATATTATACTCAATGGAAAAAAAACTTAACTTTTTCTCTAAAATCAGGAACAAGACAAGGATGTCCACTCTAACAACTATTATTCGTGTCAAAATCCTGGCTAGTACAATTAGAAAAGAACATAAAAGGCATTCAAATTGGAAAGGAAGAAGTTAAAGTATCACTATTGTAAGATATATGATAATATATATAAAGAACCCCAAAGACTAGTAAAAATTTCTTAGAAATAATATAAGACAGCATCCATCTACAAAATTAAAATACAAATATCTATTCCATTTATGTAAGCAAATAATGAACTAGCAGGAAGAGAATTCAGGAAAGTAATCCTCTTTAAAAGTACACCAAAAAGAATGCAATATTTTGAAATAAATTTGATCAAAGAAGTGAAAGATTGTTACTCTGAAAACTAGAACTGATATAGCAAATAAATTGTCTAAATATTTCTTCTCTTATTATATATTCAGAACTAAACCAAAATAACTCAAGAAAGCAATTAATTTATCTTGCTAATAATATATGTAATTTGGCATTTCATCATTTCTATGCTTTTGGCTTTGTTAATTTATGAATTGAAGGGATTTTGTTAGATAATCTTTAAGAATTTACCCAGCTACAATAGTCTATTAATTCCAATTTATACTATTGCCTTATTCTGATAAGGTGTAAAGTGTTTTAACCTAAAGTTTGAAAAATTTTATCCTTGTAATCATCTTAACTAAATCTATTTTTGAGAATTTCAGAGGTACTTGACAAAAACATTTTAGGCAATTTTGAACTTTCTCATTATATATAGGAGATTCAATATTATTTATTTAATCACAGTGTTATTTAAAGTCAAACAAGATATCTAAGACCTAAACATTATCTTTGAGTAATATACATTCTTTATTATAGGAATGTATTTAATAAATTTTGAAAGAAATTGAAGATGTGACTTACGAAGATGAAAGAAATCTTATTACATACTATGTCACCATTTATGAAATACTTTTGAGCACATACTATGTACAAGGCACCAAAGATATAGCAGTGAACACATACACACACACAGAGACCTGTTTTATATGGCAAATATTCTTGTAATGCAAATGAATAAAACAAGGCCAATGAATTAACTTTGACATTACTGACACACAGTAGAAATTCTGCCAAGTTCTTTTCATTCACTGCTATACCTTCTTTTTCTTTTCTCTCTACTACATCATTGCTGTCCCATTACCTGATGAGGATAATTGCAGTACAAAATAAACATTTTAAAATTTATGGCTGATAATACAACTTTATTATTTTTCCATGAATTAATCAATAGGATTCATTTTTAAAATAATGAATACCATGGAGATAGATGCCAAGCAAATAATTAGAACTTCTATTTTCTACTCCTTCTCCCTCACTTCAATGACTCTCCATCATAACTAGTCATTTTTTAACTCTCTCACTCCTCCAGTAGACTAATTTCCTTATCTAAGAAGCACCTAAATGGAACGTGTGTGCATGCTTTTCTGAATGACAGGCTGTATCTTTTTACTTTTCTTCCTACAATTCCTAGCATTGGGCTGGCACAGAGTATGTGTTTAGTTTATGATTGTTGGATGAAATTATGATATGAACCCCTGGTTATATAATTCGGTTCCTGTAGATGTGGCATGAGGTGTAATATAAGCTCCTACAAGAAATACACTCAACGAAAATAGCCATCATATGCACAGACTCACATTGAAATGGCTGTAATTTTGACTCTGTCAAAGATTGGAATTCAAACTGGAATTCAAACTAAACTCCTATGTATGTATAGTAATGAGGTATTCACATAATCATTGTAAAGTATATTAAAATCTAATAATATAAGCAATAGGGATGCCCTAATATTTGTATAGTAATAGAAACTTTGGGTTTTTTTAAAAAAAGAACACTAACTTGCTTGCATTTAATTACAGTTAATTTCAACCATCACTGCTTCCATTATTAAAATTTAAAAAAACTCATAAAGAAAAAAGAAAAAAAAAGAGGATTGCTAAGTCTCAAATATAGAACTAAACCTTCTAATTTAGATAACTGAGCAGGCAAAAAAGAAAAATCTCTTCCCCCTTCCAAAAATAAATAAAAAGAACCATCACAAAGAATAATCTTTTTTATATTTACACTATCACAATTTTCACTTTGCTTCTTGGTCCAATGTGGCCGTGCTATGATATTCTGTGAAAATTGGTTTTACTTAATCATAATCACTATTATACTAAATATCACATTATTTTCCTTATTGGCTGCTACACATACTGTACTAACACTAAAGCAATCCTGTTCCAGACCTACACAATCACACCAGCCTCATTTCCTCCACTTACTACACTCCAATCTGTACATGGATCGTTAAGTCAAAATTACATATTGCTATTACCACCTTTGTAAAGCATATAGTTTTATTTAAGACTTTCGCAGCTCAGTTGGTTTAGTAGAGAGCTGACGTAAAATATTTTTCAATCCCTAGTTTACTAAATACAGTATTTCAAACTTTAATCTTGTCTGTTATCATTCAAAATGCAATATCTATACAAAGCCCTTTTCTGAAAACCCTCTTCCACCTTTGACAAACAAGTAAATATAAAACTGCGCTAACACTAACATTTATAGAAACTTTTTATTAGATTTCCCCACACTATAGCTCAAAGTCATAAAACAGTCTATCCCTCACTCTCTGCCACTACAGGAATGTGATCATAGTAAGATAAGGCCTCTGAAACAACTTCACTACATTTTGTCATACAAATATCAGCAGCGATCCCACCATGTTCAAAGCTAAGCATGTACAAAAATAGATTGGTCTCTGTCCTGTTCAAAGAGAGAGTATTCACACACATATATAGACACAAACACACAGAGACACTATACACACACATAAAGAAGATATCAGTTATGTTTCATCTATCCAGATGAATCTTATTACTTTGGGTTGAAAAGCAAAAGTAAAAATAATCAAACCAAGTCCACATAGTCAATTTATTCCTTTAATTTTTCATTTTAAACTGGTTGTTGCATATCCCATCTACTATATTAAGAATACTGGTGGGAAGTGGGCTTGGAGGGAAATTAAGGAACAGATTAATTAAGTTACAGCCAAATTTTGCATTGTGACCCAGGAAATGGAGGGATCCTAAGATGCAAAAGAGCATGGATTCATCACAGATCTAGCATTAGTAAGGCAAAGCAGTAAAATAACATTTATTTGGACATACACAAGGTTAAATTTAGAGACTTAATTGTGAATCACATAAAGTCATAATTAACATTTCCTAATCAGATGTTTCAGGTGAACGTGATTCTTCTCTGCAAACTGCTTAAGTAGGAACAGCAGAAGTGCCAGACCTTTGCCGAACTGGAGAGTGAAGACTGAGCAGCAAATGCGGGCTGAGAATTTTATTTCACTTACCTCCTCTCCATGTAACTGTAAAGCAATCACAGCAGTCTTAGGTACTTCTGCTATTTAGGGAACCAAATACAGGGAATAGGGACAGGCATATGGAAGTCATGAGGTGGGGACAGCACCATTTAAGGCTTCGAAATTTAAATACAAACCTTAGGATGTTATACTTCATTTACAAATAGTGGAGCAACAGAATTCTATTTTCCTTTTTTTTTTTTTTTTTTTATGTAAAGGTACAGGCAGGAATGAAGGCAAGTAGACAGGCTGGCAAGAAGAGAGAAGAAGAGAAAACATCTTTATTTTATTTCTATTTAGTTGTTCACATTGATTGTTTCCCCTGAGGCCTGGGACTCAAACCCAGGAGTATATGACTTGTCCTTCCGAGACAATTGACCTCACTGCTGCTCCAACACGGTGCACCAATTCCATTTTTTTCTTAATAGCTTCTGAACTTAAAAGTACACATCTAATATTGTTAAGTAAAGCGATCAGTAAAAGGGGGAAAAAATGGGACAAAACTTCAAGAAACCCAAGGATGAAACTTGTGTGAACCTGAGCATGCTGGTCACATACTGCAGAAGACAATTTGTCCTTCAAACTAGTTTATTCTTGGCCCCCATTCAAAGCTTCAGAATCTTTACATTACTTGAGATGAAGGTGTCATACTTTTCTCATTCTTAGAAAAAAACTGTTCCTCATAGCTATTTGGTCCTCTTGTTTTTGAGCCTGCCTGCTAGAGGAAGGAGCATTTTTAGCAAAATGCTCCAGTTTAGTGTTAACGAACAAAATATTCCCTTTTAGGTTCACAAGACTGGGAGAAGAAAAAATGGGAAAATTCTTGATTTTGAAATCCTGTTATATTTGATTTGCTATTCCTTGAAACACTCCAGAGATTCCTATTTATGATTTAAAGAATGACTAGACTAGTGTAAGGGGATGTTAGCAAGAGGGAAATAGCACTTGATAAATATCCCCTGAAGGAGGCTATTCTTATTCAGGGGAGAATAGGGCGGTTTTTTATTTAGTTGGCAAATAAATGCTCAAATTCTTGATCCTACTCCTTCAGGGCCAGTCTATATATTTTACTGGAAAGAACTTCATTGCCTTTTCCAGATGTAATGTTTCTGACAATAGGTGATTTTTCTATTCCTAATAGAATTATAGGCTTGTCTTGTTGAATAGAGCTGAATACACAACACACAAACATACATCTTATTTCTAAGATATCTATTTAGCTTATTCCTCAAATATGAAGCCTTCATTTAATCAAAGTGTATTCTCTGAGATAACACACTAATATGAAGATAGGATATTCTCCTGGCTGTACATCCAGTAGATTGCTGGAAAATGTTAGACACTGTCCCATAGAAGCTCTAAGACTAAGCAATATGCAATCCATCATCTCATGAAAAATATGTAACCGAAATTAGATTACCAAATTGCTTAATAAAAAAAGTTATATATTATGTTATAATCCTTATCATATTATAGTAGATTCTTTTACCTAGCTCAATGGAGAAAATAATGGATATTTTCCATGAATTAAAGTGTATCTGACTTGCTAGAAATTTTTCAAAAAATGTATCCTATGCCTCTGTCCCTCTTAATCAGAATATTCTATACCCTATGTGATAGAGCAGTCACTTGAGTCTGAATTAATCCCGTGACAGACTTTTATTACCAAAAGGTGGCAAACATGGCCCTGTGTCATTTCTAGGCCTTATATTTCAGAAGGCCCATCAGTTTGTACTGCTTGCTCCAGAGGCAGTCAGGGATCCTACCGGAAGTCCAGGAACCCTGAGGCTCATGGGAGCCCACAATGAGGAGTCTGAAGTCAGCGGCTGACAGCCTCCATCAAACTTCCAACCGACAGCCAAACCAACTTGCCAGACACAGGAGTGAACCATCATGTGAGTGGGTCCTCCAGTCCCAGCTGAGTTGAACCAGATAGCATCCCAGGAAGCAGAGATGAGCTATCCCCTAAAGCCCTGCAAAAATTGCAAACATCTGAGAAAATAAATGAAGTCTGTTCTACAACACTATGTTTTTTGAGTAATTTCACCTGAAACACTACTGGATATTTCCTTAATGGCTCATAGCTACTATTTTTCTCTCAAAAAATATATCTACTATCAGAAGCTTGGATTATAGCTTGATCCCATTTATACTGATCTGTTGGTATCCCGATCCCCACATGTATAAATATGATTTATACATATGCCTGATTATCCCACAGGATTGTTCCAGGTATTAAGGGATGTAAAACATTATAATGCTTTCAAAAGGATCCTAAATATATCAGTCTATTTTAATTATTATTAACATATGACCTTTAACTCCCAACTTGAAATTCTTATCTTTTAATACCTAGATAAGAGCACAATTTTGAAGCCAAAGAGGTAACTTAAACTTTTTATACCAGTATACATGATTCTGTACATGATTTCTGTACAAATTTCATAAACAAGAGGATACTGTATTTGTATACAGTGGGTCAATTTTTATTTTACAAAAGAAGTTATAAAGGGCTTTAAAATTATTTGTTTCTTAAAAAAATCTTTCTCATGTTTTTGAATGTGTCTTTCATATTTCCCAAGATAATTCTCTTATGAGCAATTCTTCTGTTTCCACCGATATTTTCCAAATTGCTAAACAGAAGAAACATGGCAATCATACATATATGTAGCCTTTGGCCAATCACTTAATCATTTTAAGGTCCAGTTTCATTCCTCATAAATTAAGGCTAGTTTTTTCTGGCTTGTTCTTTTGTGTAAGCATTTACTGTTATAGGTACTACACAGGCATTCAATAACTGATAATCAATAATTACTCTCACTATTATCACTCTGCTTCTTTTGTGTGCTACAACTTAATTTTTATGGCATAGAGATTTTAGGGCACGCTCTTTATATCCTTCCTTAGAAGAAATAAAAGAAAACAAGAAATTAAAAAATAATAACAAGGCATATTTTTTCCTTGAGAATTAGGCAAAAGGCATTTTATTCATATATGTATATTTATGCATATATTTCATTTAAAAATATGCTCCCTAAGGAAATACGTATGATCTTATTTCTTCTGTTCAGCATCTTGCAAACTATGGTTGATTACAAAAAATACCATTATGACAATAGCAGAAACAATAGCAAGAACAGATATGCAAGAGTCAGTATCTCTGATCCTTTCACAATGAAATAAGTTCCTCATATTTTAGTGAGAATAAATGAAATATAACCTGAAATGTTATGCCTAGTTTTTGAAACCAGGTTTCCAGGCAGCTTTGCCAAATGTTCCACACTGAAAGGGCAGGAATTACATAATTCTTTCTGATCTCTTCCCACTCCGAGACTACTTGTGACTTCAGTTCCTTACTTGAAGGGAGGTGGACAAAAATACTAAATGAAAGTGTCTAGTTCTAACTCCTCGACTGTAATTCATTCTGTGAAGCTCAGGAAACCATCTATAGATCAAGAAATTTCAAACTGTTTTTGAGATTGCAATTAATATCAAAAGCAGACAGTGTAATGTTCATCATAAAAGTGAATTACTATAACTCACATTTTATTGTTATATTTCAGATATTGAAAATCCAAGGGAAATTTTCCAAGCCTCCTTAAGAAATAATTTATGACAGTCTAGATTGTTCATTTCATGCATATTTTGATTTCTCTCAGTCTAGTAACATAGGTGGTAGGCACACTGAAAGGAACAAAGTAAAGAAAATGAAGAGATGACCTAATATTAATTAACATCAGCTAATACTGATGTTAAAGTATACATGTGTATATAAACAGTGAGATACTCAGCTATAAATGGATTTGAATCTTTAGGCCTAAGCAGAATACACTTAGCAGCATTTCCAGTAACGTTGATGAAATGTGCAGAACAGCAGAAGTACCAGAAATGGAGCTGGGTACCTATTCCTTCAGTTTACATAACTGGCAAAATGATGGATTCATTAAATGTTTAGTCTTTTGTAGTTGTTAAAGGAAGATCCATACAGGAATGAAGGCAAGTAGGCAGACAGGTAGGAAGAGAGAGGAGAAAGAACCATTTCATTGCTTTTTGTTTTTTTTTTATTTAGTTGTTCACACTGGTTTGTTTCAGCCTGGACCCAGGGCTACGTGACCTATTTCCTCCAGAAGCGATGGACACAACCACTACTCCACCCGGGCACACCTAAGTGCTTGGTCTTACATTGAGCAAACTTTTTTGAAAAATTCTGCTATGTTCAAATACTAATATGTTGGAAGTCAGAGATGGAAATCCTACCCTCAAAAACTAAGAAAAATAATAGTCTAATAAACAGAAACTTGCCAAATAATAAATGCATGGGACATAAAAGGTGGAAAGAAATGAACAAATGTAGATTAAAGGTGGAGAAGTGTATTTAGTTTGATTCCATGTATGTCTTCATTTTTAATAATTAATTTATAATTCAACATTAATAATGTCATTCCTTAGTGAGGCAGGAATTAAGCATAAAAAAATGATTATGACCTTGTGGCCAAGAACCATACCAAACGTTAGTCATCTTGCTCTGATGAGTACACATTTAGAACTTTTCACACAGTATGCATTTTCCTCCAAGCATTAACTATTTTGAGAAACAGTGAAATGGAGAGAAAGGGGAAAAAAAATAAGTAGAGAGTACTCAGAAGGGCAAGATCAATAGGCAGTTAACTAAGGCCCCATAGAAAGAAGAACATAGACCACAGCAGGGACAGACAGAGCTGTATGGATAAAAGAAGTGGGACATGAATAAATGAACCTGAAGAAATGAAAAATGAATATGTTAATGGGTAATGAGACATGAATCAGAAAAAGAATTCTTAAACTTGAGATTTGGTGGAAAAGGTTCTTTTAAAAAGGGGGACAAAAGACATGGAATAACAAAGTCAAAATGAAAGACAAAATCCTAGTTACAGAAATATGTGCAAATAGCCAAAAATGAAGAAAATGAGAGAAGAGAGTAAAGGCAAACCTGAAAATAAAGAGGTGAAATTACGGGTATATTTTGTGAAATGAATGCCATTTTATTCCGGTCCTTATGTATCACTGTATCTTTGTCAGTCACACAACACCTAGAGACTGTTTTAAAGTCAAAAGTGGAAAAAACAATAGTTTATTTGGAGGATTTACAATAGATGATATAGCTTTGAACTACAGAATGTGTATTTTTTTTAAACATTTCTGCTACAGTGACAGGTAATTTTCTTAGAATCTAAAACTCTGATTTGGGACAAAGAAGGTTTTAGCATGAAAAACAAAGGAGGGAGAAAAACAAGGAAACAGCAATAAGTGCTGATTGGTGCTGGCTGGCAGCGTGTTGTCAAGAAGGAAACAGATGAATAGTCACCAAGAATGCTAAGCAGTAAGATGTTCTGACAAAGGAAAAGCAGAGAGATTTTTTCTCTTTTGATTGGTCCTTTTGGTTTTTGTTCTTGCAGATCACTATTTGCTGTGTGTACAAAAGCATGGCAACTGCCAGCACCCTGATTAACATTGACTTTACTCTCCCTTCCACTGGCCTCTGTGGTTTCCACACTACTGTGAGTTATCTATTTATACTGAATCACTTGAGTTTCTTCCCTTAATGATATTTTTCTCTGTATCATTTAGGAGGGGTGATTCATTGAGAATTTTTGGTACGAGTGATCATACAGTTTCCAACTCCAACTATGAAAGCAGGTGTTCTATTACTAGGTCCCATCTGCAGTTTCTGATTCAGTATCTCTCTAGTGTGGCCAAGGAATTTTGAATTTATAAGAATGTCCAAGATGATTCTGAATCTGCTAGCCTAGGTTTTGCACTTTGGGAACCTTTGATGTAGATCAAGCCTTCTAAATAGATGTTCTCAAATATTTTGTCATATCTAGAATGATTTAAGGTTCCTAGATTAGCAATAATGCTCTCTACACCTATCACTAAACAAAATGCTTAAAACAATCCTTGCCACTATTACTAGCAAAATGATTGTTTACTGTATACTTATTTGTATCTGGCAGAATAAAACAGTTCCTAACCTAAAATTCTGTAAGTCAAAGTATGCAAAACTCAATTACAAATGTAATCAATTCACAATATATTTCATCATATACAGTCCTCTAATAATCCTGTTTATTTTAGCTTAAATAAAAAAAAAAAACTTTATGAACTGAATGTGAAACATTGCCTGGATATTTTAACCCTTATTTTTATTATTTATAATTATGAGACAAACAGAAACACATGGAGAAGGCAGCAGAAACATTTATGGAAATTAGGAAGAGAATTTTGAATAATTTTTTAGCCATATTTATTATATTTTAATTCACTTCAAAATGTAAGGCTTTATTTTTTGCTAATAAAATTTAATATTAACACTATCACTTACATTTTCTAGCTATAGTAGTGTTACTTCTTTCTTTTCCACTGAAATTATAAGAAAATAGTTTTCGTGGTTTAATAAGACAAATGTAGAGAAAAGTAATAAGCCAATAATTGTGTTTTTTAAGGCATATTTAGCCAAATTCTTGGGAGTGTGTGCACATTTCTGAATGGGCAAAAAGAAAAAGTTAAGTATTCACAATGAAAGTTTTCCCATTGTCCGTCACCAGAAGACACTGTTGGCATCAGACAGCTCTGTTACTGTGTATAACCAGTACTGCAACGTTGTCAAAATGTAGTCCTGGAATCTCCTCTACCCGAATCACCTGGATGTGGCATATAGAAAACATACTGTGTCAGGACATGTTTTAATTGTACTGGAAAGTTCGTACCTTAAGATTTCAAAATCACTACAGGTATGGGTCATTGCAGGGGAATTTAGTGTGGGTACCGGAGAAAGGAAGGGTACACAGCTTATAGTTTCTATTTCAGGAAGATGTTTAAACACAAATTCAGTGGGTTTAGTTTCCATCTTCACATAGTCTAAAATCTGTTATGTAGACCCAGTGTGCATTTAAAGATGGCATTAATACCAATACTAACAGGAGGTTTAAAGGTATTTTAATTTACAAGGATTATATTTTTAATAGAACTTCCCACATAAAGTGCAGATTAAAATTATAGGCTTGTCATTAAAATAATTTCTTTTTATCTTATATAGTTAATAAGAGTTGTTTAATCTACTAGAAATTAGCAACCTGTACAGGTAAAAATGTATTAAAATCGTGTCACATAATAATGCACAGTGTTAATGATTCAGATTATCATTTTGAAATAAAGGACTGTTGACATGTGATGTAGTTAGCATAAAGTTTGACAATTTCAAGTTAAGCCTTTTGTAAAATACTCTAGTTATTACTGAAAAGAAATTCACGAACATGCTCCACAAAATTGGAGAGATTGTCTTAGCTTTGTTATAATCAGAAAATTGTAATGAAAAAAAATCTTTGCTTATATGGTCTCCAACAAAACAAACCAAAATCCACCAAGTAGAATATATATGCGGTTTTGTCATTATTCCAGCTTAATCTGGCCATGTCCATTGGCTAAATAGCTCACAAATGTCAGTCCTAAACATCAATGTAATTCATGAAAATCACTCAGACCCCCTTCTTTCTTCACTCCATTTTCATCACACTTGCTCCTCACACAAACTTTTCTCTCCAGAGTTTACGGACATACCGTATCTTCCCAGGGAGAATGCACACATTTTTGCCCAAATTTGTGAGGGAAAAATAAGGACGTGCATTTTACATGGGTAGTATTAATTTTAAATCTATATAAGTGTTTTTAACTTTTATTTATGCTTATGAGTTAAAAATGTAACTCTGGAAATCAATAACGATATCCGCATACAAAATAATACTCTGGTATACGATCATTGGTTTTGTTGAACTTGAAATGAACTTTCAACAAAAGCAATTTTGATCAATGATTCAATGAAATGAAACAAAGAGTGACCTATTGTCCACAGAGTAAGTGACTCTGACTTGATAGACAGGTGATGCCAATTTTATTACCGTATGGTGAACAGTGTGACATTTCTCTTGGTACACTTTAGGTGGAAGTTAGCAATCTGATATTTTTATAAAAATACAGACACTGCAAGCTTTAAGCAAAGTTTTTAAACATACGTAAGAGCAGGGCAACAGAGATGCTCAGAGACACTTGGGACCTCCTCCCACAGAGTGTGTCATCAGATTGGAGAGGCAACAGGAAGAGAAGCTTCTTATACTTTGTATCTGTTCTTGTGTTTTGTAATTTTTTGTTACATAAATATTTTTGTACCATAACATATTAAAAAATAAATGGCAAAATTTCTTTATGATACAAAAGCAAGTATTTATATATAAACTAATAAAAATTTGAATTAAATTAAAACTTAAGAATTTTTTCCAGAAAGTTTGGGCCAGACACATGGGTGCAGATCACAGATCGCAAAATATGGTGTCTTGGCTTCCTTATCTTGCTTGATCTTGCTTCTTTTTAAGGTAATAAACTTTTTCCTGACCGCATTAGCTCTGGTTTCCAGCATTCATCCAAGTGAGCAGCAGTATCTACAGGTTTTGCTCTATCCCTTGCAAAAGAAGTAAATAATAATTTGACCTCAAATAAGTAAAGTGAGCTTTATAACAACAAGCATCTACATTTTGAATACTAAATCCAAAATGCCTAAATTTTGAAGATATAACCAAACTAACCAAACAAAAAATTTACGTTATCACGCACTCAAAATGCTCCTCATCTGACATTTCAGGATTTATGTAAATGTCAAAAATGTTAAGATTTAAATTAACTAATAACTTTACCTATCATTTGTATTGTTATTTAAAAAGATGAATTTGCAGTGTTTTATTAAAAAGCTACCAACTGTGTCCAAAGAGATATAAAGAAATGCTGAAATGGGTTACAGAGAGGAGAATGTATGGCTTTTATTTTCTGAACAGCAACTTCAATAAATTAAAGTACTCAATATTGTCCCAGTCGGGTGTCAGAAATGAATAGTGAACCTGCCAGCAGAAATGTTTTCAATTTCTTAAGCACCATCCTGGTCCCTGACAGAATTGATTGGCTTTTTGACACAAAGCTGTAGTGGCAGAGATTTTAAAAAAAGAAGAAAATTACTCCTTAACAAACTACCTGAGCGACAAACTGTATCCAAACGCAACTCAATAAACCAAAATTTCAATTTTAGAGTGAAGCTAAGAAAATACCAGCATGATTATATTTGCACATTAAAAAAAATGAATAGCAGTAACATTGAAGTAAATTTGCAAAATAATATTTTTAAGTTAAATGTTTGGTTTTATTAACAGCAATTTTTTTCTACTGGATTTTCAACATGAACTAAAAAAACATTCTGCACCTATTTTACTTCTAAATAATTTTTATTATGAAAGAAACGCAAGTTAATTGCAGAAATTTGGAAAACAAAAAACTCTCAGATACTTAAACATACATTTTAAATGGTATCAAATATAATATAGTTGTGCATTTATTATAAGTTTTTATAAAACCTGTCTACAACAGAAATACTGAAGTATTAGAAAGTCCTAGAAAACTAATTGTGCGTTGAATACATTTATATTCACACATACATACATACATGCATATAGATAGATAAATATAGATATCTAGATACAGATATAGATATCTCACCAGTTGTCTAATTTTAACTGGATAAATTATTTGCGACAGTCATATTAAACAAGGTTAATGACATATCTACATTCTGTTATTTCATTTTTTAATGGTTTCATTACTTATATTTAAACTGTGAATCCATTTGGCAGTTACTTGTTTTGTGACTATCAAGGAACTTAAATACCACCCTAATGATGCTTGAATCATACAAGTAATTGTTTATAAAACAGCAATATGTTTCTGCTCATATGAGTGTATATGTATATAAATATATATTTAATGTCTATATAGATTTATATATGTCATATTATATTTATATAGATTTCATATGTATATATGCATATATAAGTGACTACATAAATTTTATTAAAATCAACCTTTGGCATTTACCTTAGAGCCAAGGTTTAAGCAAAACTTTAAGTATGAAATTCTAGAAGACATTAAATTATATATTTAGATTGCCAAAAATTTCACTTTACGGAAGGATTCACACTAGATTTTTTTAAATATAAAATTTCCAATAGTATGTAGTATTTACCTAGTCTGTACCTAGTCACAGTATTGTAGAAATTTAAAATTGGAATGATAGAAGAAATGTTATTTAGCACAATTATATTAATATATTTAAATCTCCATGAAAACCAATATATCTTACATTACAGTTTGATGACAATGTTTTTTTAAAAATCAAATACATTATCCTAGTCTACATCCTCATCCATTCGTCATTCTCCAAATTTTGACTAAGGATATAAATGTGAATTGAGGTCTATTTCATTTTCACTAGGTGATATAAGTTAGTGTAAAAGCAAAGTTACAATAGGTACTGAGATACATACACGATATCTCCATTTCAGACACCATTGTTCATAATGTATTATAAATGAGGTATCGACCTCACTACCTAATGAGGAACAGTTCCTGCTGTGAGCAGGGGAGAAGAGTTAGAGTATTAACTCTCTTGCCAGAGGACATTTAACCAGTCTTGGGCTTCACACGCCACCAGTTGTGCTTGCTTTCTCATTTTCCTTGAAAATCTTGATATACTCAGTGGCTATAAACATGACTGGCACACTCAGAAACACTATACTGCATGAATCATCCTCAGTACTAGGGCTGGAGCTCTTTCTTCCATAATGAAACAAAAATACACTCTCTCCATTACAACTTCCAATATATCTCAGTATATTTATCACAGATTATCTTTCATGAAAAAAAAAAGGAAAGCTGTGAATTTGATTTTTTCTCAATTTTATTACATTAGAATTCCATCATTGATTTCAATTGTTCAAACTAATCACAACCTCATAAACTTAGTAGTTGAGAAAAATCATTTGGTGTAAAGAATATAATAGCTGAAAAAAACATCATTATGAAGAAAAAGAATACTCTGAATTTCAGAAATATTAAAAAAAAGAACAAGGACTAGTTTTAATAATTTTCATAAAAGATAAGTGTCAGAAAGTTAACATTAAACAATAAGTCTAGGCATGTGTATATATGTACATATATTCTATATACATAATACATGTACATGCACATAATATCTGCCTAATAGGTACAATGTTTGCTGCTTGCTTGATAAGAATGATAGGTGTGGGAGAGGAATTTAGTGTTGCAGTGTTACATACACACACATATATGAAATTACAGGTTAATGTTAAGCCCAGAAAAATGTATGCAATACTAAGAACCATTATACAACTTGGCAACTTGGGTGGGGTGTTGCTCTGGAATGTGTCTATCAGACAAAGTTGCTGACACCAGTGGTGGAAACTATCTCACAATTACTGCATCCTCAGATAGTGTGTTGGAATGGTAACATCTTTACAGAACAAGAAGAATAAAAGAAAATTATGTGAGAATTATATTTATGTAGCTCAGGTTATTCTCTATTTAGTGGTCCTATAAAGTTGTTAAATATGTTTGACAGTTACTCATCGAATTCAACTATATAACTTATTATCTTCCGAAATAGCCAATGAGAGCAGAGTCCACTCAACCCTCATTTCCTCACCCATGTAATGTAATTTAATCAACCTAGTTTCCGTATTTAGATTAACTGTAATTTGAAAATTACTTGTAGGGCTCTGAGTGTCCCCAACAGTCTTAAAAATAGTCGCCTACAAGGTCAAACTGGAAATGCCTCATCATCCTGAAACATAGCTGAAAAGAGGGAAGATAAAGAAATACATGTTTATTTACCAGTATATATAACAAATTCAGCTAGTCTCCATGTTATTTATTTTATTATGAATACAGCTTTTGTTGGGCCAACACTATAGATCATGCAAAATTTTAAGGAGATAAAACTTGAGGTTAGCCATGAAAAATGGGAAGAATTAAGATATTTTAGAAAGAGCAAATGGAGAAACTACTGAAGAATGAGCAAAAGCATGTTGACAATCAAGAATCTTCGTGACAAGTACTAGTGAACCAACTTGCTGGGAATTGACAGTCGGTGTAAAGACATTATGAGATAAAGATGGGAAAATAAATTAGACTGAGCAGGCAGACACTAAATAAGGTACAGAAAGTAGATGATTGAAGGATTGCGAATGAGAGAATAACTTGCATAGACTTTTTGATAGACTAAAGCATAAAAGTCCTGTTAACAGGTTCTCAGTAACTGATATGAAGGTTCTAAGAATCTTAGCTTAAGTACTGCCAAAGGAAACAGAAGTAAAAGAATAGATACAAAAACAGTGAAAAAGAAAGGAAAAAATTTTGTGGATGTACTACTACGAGGGTAAAGGAAATAAGAAAAGTTGGCAATAACTTGAAGAGGCTTTAGCTATTTTAGTGAGTATGATATTATGGCTTGATGCTAAAGTTCAGAAAAAAAAAAGTATGCAATACTGAGAGCCATTATACAACTTGGCAACTTTGGTGAGGCATTGTCTCGAATGTGTCTATCAGACAAAGTAGCTGACACCGGGGAAACTATCTCAAAATTTACTGCATCCCCAGACAGTGTGTCAGAATGGCAGCATCTTTCCAGAACAAGAAAAATAGAAAATTACATTAGTGCTGGGATTCGTTCTTGGGAACAGGGGAGAGATGGGGGTTCTGCAGGAGATTAAGAAACTCAGAGAGTGATAGAAAGGTGGGGTCAGGGGGCCAACAGCCTTGAGGACTGAGAGCCCTGAATACCCCGCTTTCCACCTATTTACTGAGTTCATACACAGAATTGCTTCATGCAGCTTAGCAATTTTATCTTTACATTGTATTTGCCTATGCATCCTTTTGTTTTCTAACTACGTAACTGTATCTATCTTGTTTTGGGAAGTGAACAGTTACAGGACACTGCCCCAGTGCTTTTCCACAGTGGTCTTCACCCGTTACTCCAGATCTGGTGTTCTTTGATGTTCTGCTAACCCACACTTCGTTCTTGCTCTGCTTTCTGCCCCCAACATACTAATATTCACATTTTTGTATTTTTTATGAATTAAACTTATTTTTTTAAGATTTAACTATTATCACTGAAAAATATTTATGATTATATCATCTTTATTATCACAAGAATTAAAGGGAGGCTTGGAATTCCATCACTCAACATTGCAACACTAAATTCCTCCCCCACACCTATCGTTGGTATCAAGCAAGCAACAAATATTGCACTTACCAGGCAGATATTAGGTAGCCCATGTGACTCAGCCAGGTACCACATCATGAAAAGCAGAATTAAAAATCACAGTTTCCTAAATTATTTCAATCATTTCAGAATTTAATATGTTATACAGTCATTATTCATCTGATATACTCAGATTATACAATGATAAAAATTATAATAATAAAAATACTACCCTTCATGATAGACTTGCTCATTTAAGCTGAGTTGTATATATATATGTATATATATATAATTCATTATATATTATTTATGTATTACATATTACATATGTTAAGTGGATGAGATACCCCAAAACCTTAGAAAATATTCTACTCAACAATATTTGAGCAATGGTTATACAAAAATTGCAAATATCACAAAACATGCATTTGTCAACCTGAAAGAAAGTGACCACTAGAAAAAGTTCCTGTAAGATTCAACTTCAAGTACTATTTGAGAAAGTTGTGAAGCAGTAAGTTATAGGTCACCTAACTTACAGATGGCTTGAACCATTACTGAGACACTACTGAAGAAAATGCTTACTCTTATACGTGAACCCTGGTCAGTAATCTTGTACCTAAAATAAACTACTTCATGATCTCAAATATTCAGCCCTGAATAAAATCCGCAAAGTAACAATTTCCTTTCCATCCCATATACAATCAAAACTATTTTTAACCTCATTATCATTTGAGTAAAACCTTTGTCTCTGAAGGAAATCCATTTATCATCATAGCTTTAACATGAGTGAATAAACCAGTGAAAATCTGACAGATGTTTATATCATGATCTCTGTCATTTCTACTTCCTCCTCTTTAATTTTTATGCACTTTTTTCGTGCTGTTATTTTTAAGGAAAGGAGCAGGCAGGGATGAAGGTATGTAGGCAGGCAGTCAGGAAAAGCATTTTATTTAGCTGTTCACACTGACTATGTCCTCTTCTACCACCGCCGACCTGGGAATTGAACCCAGAGGTATGTAGCCTGCACTCCTTCAGAGGTGACTTAACTACTCCTCCTCAAGGGCACACCACAACTCTTTTTCAATCTCCATTATCAATAATCCCTTGGCACTCCAAATCCCAGGGGTTTACTATTTACAGTATTATGTCTCATCAGAATATAGGTATTGTTATTATCCTAAGATTTGATCTCCCAGAAGATTGGAAATATCTGCTCAGTAGTCAGCTTTCTTTTTAAGACTATTAGGTAATCCATCACTTTCAGACATTCTTTTAGACTCTCTATACTAGGTTATTGAGTGTGACCATGGGTGTTTATTATTCCATTAGCCCTTCCTCTCTCACACACTCTCAGTCTACTTACAGAGACAATATCTACAGACGTATCTCTGACAAAAAGAGAAACGGATGACTACATAGCTCTTAAACTGATAATGTAGTGATACAAATAGCAAAGGACTTTTTAAAAATTTTTGAAAAGAGATGTCCTGTTTCACAATATTGGAAGATCCTGTCAATCACCTCTACTTATATTTACTAGTATAAAATAACATCAGCTTATTAGCTGTGTCAAAGGTAAAAATCAAATAGTTTGTGTACATCTCCATACCCGTGTTAGTGAAAATAGCTAACACTTAAACAACAGGAGGTATGGAAGGCAAAGGGGAAAAAAAAGTGGAGCATTTCATATTCCTCAAAGTTCTCAGTCCCCTTTTCCTCCATTTATGTTCATTTACCAATATGTTTCTCACTACCCATGCAAAATTCAGAAATACAAAAATATTCCTTAACACTAAATTAATGTAGTTTGACCATTCTTCGACGTGTCCTGTGTACTTTATTTGAATTTGTCACACCAAATCACTTTGCATGAGCCAAATCTGCTTTCTGATGCAGAATTGCTGTTTGTATTTCATGCCATAAATAGGAATTAATGCAAACTTCAAAGGTTGGTTTTTATTGTCATGAGAGACATTTTAATTTTGTTGTAGAAACTACATGAATACTACCTTTATCTGCAACAATATATGGAAGCTGTTACACAGACTGGACAAAAACACCTCCGGTATGACAATAAAACTTAAAATGTTACTGTTTCACTAAGTAGTCAGGCTATCCCCCAGGAAAGAACATAACGTGATTGCGACCAAAGTTAAAAGGTGGGTAAGTACCACCCAGGGAAGAGAACAACGTATAATTTGAGGTAGCTGAAAACAGACAAGGTACTTAGACTCAAGTGGGACAGTGCTTATTGATGGCAAGAAAAGGGAGCAAGTACACAGGATCCAGATCCTTGCAATGCATAGGTCTTTATGGCTGGCGGATCCACCCTGCAACTGATGAGGTCTGTGCAACTGACTGTACCAGTTTATGGTAGAGGGCCCCCAACCCTAACCCTGAGAAGTCTGAAATACAGAAAGCTGGATATGAGCCTGAGGTCCACAAAAACAGGCAGAGTTCATGAGTTTCAAGAAAATTTTGCAGGTGAGGGATACAGAGAGAACAGTGATGAACTGTGCTCTGAGCTCTTTGTGACAAGATGACTTGTGGGCTTACCAGCACGCTCTTTACCAAGCACAAGGTTGTTTGTGCAAACAAATGGTACGTGTCCAGCTTCGCTTGTACCATTCCTGCACAGATATAAGCATTTTCTTAAAATATTACAAACAAGCATTACAATCAATTATATTTATATCTTACAAGCAATTCAGAGATTAAAAATTCTTTGCTTACATAATCACAGCTGACCTTCCCAACAACCCTCAGAATTGGCAAGCCACATTCTAGTACCCTAATTTTATAATGAAGAATAAACTTCAAAGAGGTTTAGGAATTTACCAAAAAGCTCATTGCAAATGAATGGTAGAATTACTTAGCATTAACATTCTGGTCAGTTTGACATATCTTTAAAATCTTTTTAACTATCATGTTTAATTTGGGATTTAATAGATTATAAATAATAATGCTTTGCTAGACATGTGAAAATGCTGATTAGTCCTTTTGGCCATTCCAAGTAGAGTTAAAGTTCTTTGTATTGATATCAGACCTTTTGAAAAAGCATTCAATAAATGGAATTCTATTTTTGCATTTCATTATGGGATACATTGATTAGGAATTACAGTTTAACTGTACTTTAGTTCTTCAATATTATTTATAGGAAAAAATCAAAGAGTTTTAAAGATAGTTATGGATATGGGTATGCTCAATTAAAAATTCACATAAGTTGTTGCAGGCTGTGTCTTTATAGAATATTAAGTACATAGTTATCCACACCATCATTTATCATTTTGTATGATATTTTAATACCTATATCTTGAACTGAAAGTTTTGATTTACGACCAGTTCAACAGATATGTATGGTGTGACTTCTGGATATGAAGTCCTTTATTCTCTGCTACAGAGACACAGAGATTAATCAAACTGGGATCCTATTTTCAAGGAGTTTTAAACATAATAAAAATGATAATGCATGTGGAATACAATTATATTATAATGTGGATACTATACCACCTCTATAGAAAAGTAACAACGGGGGTAAAGGAAGAAAAAATACATTTAGTAAGGGAATCTGAGAAGGTTTCTTGGGATAGATAATTTCTAGAAAAGACTTTTAGAAGGAATGAAATTTTGAACATATTTAGTAGGGTAAAAATGCTCTTTATATGAGCATACAACAATAAAATGTATTTGAATACCAGATGGTAAAGTTTAGCCTATATAAGAAGAAATGGATTAATATAAGTTTTGAGCAGAAGGAATAAGTTCATATAAGTCTTTGAACAACAGACTAAGAAGTTTCAGTGTAGGTCCATTAATGTGACAGAGCATATCAGGTTCATCAACAGTTTCCATTTTCTGTCAAACTTTAAGGGCTAAGATCTTTATCAGTAAAATGAGTTTTACTGAGTTCTACCTAAGCACGAAGCTATTCTATGTATTTAAAGGTAATAATGTCCATTAAGAATATAAAATGTATTACTGTTTTGAGCAAATGAGTTGTAGCCCCCTTGTCAAAGGCATGTACAGGTGACCAGGAGTCAGTTTGTGTTGAATGAGCTTTTATTAATACAGTCATAGCCCAGGGTAAAGGCACAAGTTAACACAAATGGGCTGGGTGTGTTCCACCCTATGACAGAGCACATACAGAGCACAGAGAGAGGAAGATAAGTCTTTGAACTTGGCTAAACATAATATGTCAAAAGTGTCTGCATTTATGGATTCTAACCTCTGTCATTGGTTAAAAGCATTCTCACTGTTCTGGAGCTGATCAATCGACTGTTTTGTTGTCACTCTGGGCTGGGACATGGGGTTCTGATGAGTTGTTTGTGGGCAGAGTTGGCAGCTGACTGGGCATGGTGGTTGGTGGAACTTGGAAAGTTAAGCATCTATGGGGGGCATGCAGCCATGGAGGCACCAATTCTGTAAATGGAGCAGAATTGCAGCTCAGGGTGTAGAGCTTTCATGTGGTGTTGTGGGCAGTGCCCACCATTGAGCTAACAGAGCACAGGACACAGCTCGGGGCTCTTGCTGCCTAGCAATGAGCAGGTATCCACCAAGTCAGTAATCAGGCTTTCAGCGTTGCTGGGACTGGCCTATAGGAAGTTTCTGAATATGTCACACTGAAGCTTCAAAGAGTTCAATAGTGGGAATGTTTTTTTCATCTCCTTCCCACCTATCCATGGGGACTGATTCATAACCCACAGTCCTCGGGGTCCCACAATCCATGAGGAAATTCTTCATATTTCCATAGACATAGAGTAGCCCAGCCCAAATGTCAAGGATACGGTGGTCTTCCTTTGACATCCTCATACATGGACTGAGGGTCCTGGACAGTCTGCTATGAGGATTTCCACACATGAGATAGCAGTCTGCAAACTGCGAATGGCACTGATTTGAACTCTCCTTTTATGGGTCTCACTTGTCAGTTATGCTATTTTATCAGACTTTGTTGCTTGGGTCAAACCCCAATATTTTAGGCAGCATCCATTCTAATAAGGCTATCTTTTTTCATTACACCCACTTACTGGATCTGGTGGTGCGAGAAGAACCCCCAACAGCTTGTTCTGATGGAGCTGTGCTCGGTCTTGTCCCAAACGTGTCTTTTAAGCTTTTGCATATGTTCAGTTACTGAGGTTTACAGCATAGTTTTATAAAGATAGTTTCACTCTTGTTCACACATTCACAACAATTACCAAAACACTGCCTCAATGTAATCTCATGTTTCATATAATATGGAAGAAACTATAAAAGTGACTGAAGAGGCATCATGAAAAAAACTGAATAATTATATATATTCATACTGTTATAACCTAAAACTGTTTCTAGATTACTGAAATATTTTGTATTCAAAACCTATTACTAATATTAACCTTTTTCTAAATGTATATTACCTGACAGTCACTGCACTTAACTGGGGTTTTGATCATCATAGGAGTGTTATAGAAGGGAAATTACTAGTATTATTTTAGAGAAAATAAAATTAATCTTTAGAAATACCTAAGGTCACACAATAAAAGAAGTTCTGAACATGGGATGATTTCTCACTAAGCCAAACTATAGAAATAACACCACTTCTTTTTACTTCCCTAAATACCAAACTATTATCTTCAAAGGTAAACCTCATTTCTGAAGTAGTACATCTGGGCTTTCCAGACACTAATTCAACTTTTCCTTGATAAAAAAAATAAAATTAAATTAAGTGAATTATTTTCTTTTTTACCAGCCCACAGATATAAATATCTTTAAGGAAAAGCAATAAATCCATGTATATTAAAACAAAGAGAATGCAGAAATACAAATTCTGTGGAAATCCATTCTATTCATATTTTTATATAAATTCTACTGGCACTGATACTGATGTTGAAAAATGTCAAGTCAATTTCAAATATAATCAGTTCTTGTGAATCCCAAGTTACAAAAAAGCTTGAAGGACGATGCAGTACACATAAAATATAATTTTCCTATATTAAAAAAAATTGCTGATGCAGAACCTCAAATACAATTCCTAGAAACCACTTGGGAAGATGATCTGATAACAGAGAGATAACACGGGTCAGAAGCCTCCTTAGCAAAGGACATTTCTTGCAGAACTGAATTTGCTTTAAGGATTCCTAATGGTCACTGAGGTAAGAGAAGCTTCATATATTTTAATCCAGCTGGGCTCTCTCTCTTCATATCTAAGTTCCTAAGTCCCTTTGTGATGATATTTGAACATGAGGTCTTTGGGAATTGGTTATGAGGGAGGATCTCTCATGAATGGGTTTATTGCCCTTATGTAAGAACCCTGAGAGAGGGCTCTCTGGCCCTGTCATCTTGGGAGGATACAGGAAGAGAACTGCTGTCTTTGGCCCAGAAAATGACACTGAATCTGCTGGCACCTTCCTTGATCGTGCACTTTCCAACCTCAGAGCAGTGACACATTGATGTTGTTGATAAATCACTTTATGTATTTTTGCACAAAATAAGAGATAGGACAAACACTACAATCAGAATGGTAACACTGAAATTACAACTCGAGGGCACCAAGGACTTTGACAAAATGACTTATGCCTGACTGAGATTAAATAGTGAAAACATCACCCAAACAGCATTTTTTTGCTGCAAAAAGTCAATAATTAACAATACTACTGCCTATATGTGCTTACAACAGAGGAGAATGATTTAGAATTTTATTCTAGGTATCTGAGAAGTTTCACTTTAAGCTATCTAAATGTGTCAGGAAAGGTCTTTTGGTTAATTCTAAGGCAAAACAGAAATTTTGCATATTTTTAAATTGTGTTACATTACTGTTATTTTATCAAACTTAGCATTGATGTAAATATTTCACTGAAGCTTTGGATTCCTCCAATAAACTATTGAGGTTTGTATTCCTTTTCTAACCACAGTTATCACTCACATAAATTCTTGAGGAAATGCTCTGAAGTACTTTAATAAATATTCAATATATCGGGCATTCTTTTTAAATATATAGCATATATACATGTATGTATGTACATACATGTATATATACATGTGCGTATATACACACTTTATTTAAGGATAGGTTATGTAGGAATGAAGGCAAGTAAGCAGGTACGAAAGAAGAGACAGGAAGCAAACACACTTGATGATATTTAGTCATCATTCATCTTGGTTGTTTCCCTGGCACCAGGTTTTGAACCAGGGACCTTAGGAAGTATGTGGTCTGTGCCTCTAGTGAACTAAACTGCCAGGCCATCAGGGAGCACTATCATGTATACTTTTTAATCAATTTTTTATATAATATTTCTATGAAATCCTTTGATGTTTCACTATAAAGTTTATAGTTAGCATAAACTTTATAATAATATAAGGCTTGATTGCACTTAAGAGGAAATTATAATTCCACCAAAAAATAAAGCACTCACCTTTAAGAGCCAAAAATATTCTTTCACTTAATATCAGGACCTATTTTTTTACATTTGTTATGATATCCATAAGAATCAAAAATATTTCACTTTTCTACTTAGCATGACTTAGCACCTAGGTAAACATCCCCAAGGAAGTGCGTCAATTGTCATCTACCCGAAGTCCCAAGTTTAATCAAATTTCAAAATGTTTGATTAGTATGAGGAGAGAGAAGAAAGATGCTGATTAAAAGCACATGATCAAAATAAAATACTAGCAAAATAGGATGTTAAAGGAATTTAAATTCTACAAATTCATTTCTGAATGTTGCTGCTTTTTGTTCTTTCTGTTCACTTTTGGAAATGAAGGTGAGTTTGTTTGGGGGTTAGTGGACCAGTTTGGTGGTGGTTGTTGCTTTTTTTACTTTTTGATTGAGTTATAATTGGTAAGTTTAAGGTATACAATGTGCTGATTCCATCCATTTGTAAATTGCAAAATGATTTTTTAAAGACAATAAAACAAGGTTTTAGAACAAGGTGAACAAACTGGCTCATTAGCTCATCTTATTTGTAAAGGTGAAATCCTTTTTGTTTTACATTTACTATATAAATACATCACATTCTCTACCCATTACATTGTTGTTTTATTTGTTTATCTATATAAACTCTTCAATTGTCATTTTATGAATCTTTTTTGTAATGGTTTTTACAAATCAAGAAAGAGATTGAAATAACTGTGGTGACCATCACAAACTTCGCAGCCCCAGTACCCAATACTCCCTTTCTCCCTCAGCTTCTTCTAAGATGAAGGGAAGATTTGGAAATCTGATCCAGATTTTAGCCTATGCTATCTAAGGAGAAATCATTGAGTGTATACAAAGGGAGAACTCGGGTAAGAATTTTTAAAGCATATCCTCATTTATCCTTTGAGTTTTACCTTCTTCCATGCGTCCCCGCCCCCTCTTCTAATTCAGTCAAAAAAAAAGGGGGAAGTGAACCTGGAAATACAGAGCTCATCTTGTCACCAGATTGATCAGATTGATGAAAGTCCTAATTATCAACTATACTCATATCCACATCTTTTCTTGTTTATCCTTCCATTACTAATAAAATGCATGGAAATTAAGTAAAAATCTCATGAGATGAATGTGATAACAACTGATGAACCTTCTTCTGGGTATATTAACCATTAACCTACACAAATGAAGAGCAGAACACCATGCTAAATAATAGAAGGGGAAAATGTTTTCTATTCCCATAATCACAAAAATGGCTGCTCAAAAGCTAAAGGAGATGGCTCCTTCAAACACTTTGAACCATCACGCCAGTTCTGATGTGTTTAAAGCAGTGGGGGGTTGGAAGCAAAAGGCAGCATGTATTCAGAAAACAGTGGTGGAGAGTTAGAACTTCTGTGATGGGTGTGGTGTGCTGTCATATATCGATGAAGGGTGAACCTGCACACACCTAAAATCTATATTATGGTTATTACCTATATTATTTTCAATTTTATAATATGCACAGATACTCAAACCAATGGGAAGGTCAAAGAAATTCTTTCAGGAAAGAAAACGTAATAAATCCTAAATTCCCCCTTGAGATGATGTGTTTGGACCACCTTGAGTTCATTTCCTTTTGCTATTCTCTTTGAGTAAAATCTTAGGAGCCTAGTAGAATAATTTTTGAAATAATAAAAAAAGCAGTTAAAGCAGGTGTTAAACTCTGTGACAATACTAACAGAAAAAAGGTGTCCACATGACTAAACCCTTTATATTCAGTACACAGACTACAGATGTGCACTAGCATTGGAATTATAGTTAAAGGAATAGGAACCTCACTCACACACATATACACACAGACAGACACACAGACACATGAATTGTAAGTCTAAGAAAACGGAGACCTAAACAGCATGAGAAAGTGACATAGACTCATTTTACCAGTATTTTACAGGCTTGTATTTTTTCTGTTGACAAAGTTCACTGTTTTAGGAAATTTGATACAAACATTTTGTCATTTTTTTTCTAGATAGGAGGTTTTAAAAATATTCATTTCATGATATTCACTTTGTTTCTCCTGGGAACCTTAGATTTTAAAAGTCTTACAAGTTTTCTATTGCTTAAGGCAATTATTTTTCAGATGACTATAAACACTGGTTTTATTTTCACTATTTCTACTAAAGTTTAATACAATTTTTTTGTGATGAGCATATACTGATGAGTTCAAGAAAAACTTTGGAGCAAGAGATGATAAATCATAGATAAATCAATGGTAAATAACATTTATCAACTTATTTTTAAAAACTCTCAAATTTACCAGAAATCTAATAAGATGATGATAATTCTAATTTTTTCAGAATTTCACTTTGAAAGAATACTCCATGTAATTAGAATGAATACTTCATAAGCTTCTTGGATATGCAGTGGAATCATAAAAGTCATGCTCAAGTAACAACAGGGTCTCCTGAATATCCTTCTAAGAAAAATGAGTCTGACGAAAGACACTTATAAGGTTGACTGAAGAACGCATATGTTGGAACCAGAGCTGAATTGTTCACTACAAAGGAGAAAAGGTTCAACAATGGTCCTCATTTTTGTCTTTTTCAGACATGAGTGTTCTAAATAAACAGTGAACAAATATTTGTAGTTTACCAGATTCTAAATCTGATCAGAACACCCTCACATCCCTGTGAAGTGCTGGAGTAAAGCACTCAACCAAATAATCATTAGTTCTTTGCCCTAGTTGAACATCATTTAAGATATCATTTTTGACAGATTCCTATTATAAATTAAAGTTTAACATCTTTTCATTTCCCCCTAATTTCCTGTTATCTTGCACATAATAAGCATGGTTGCATTCACATGAATACCTGAATACAAATATTGACTCATTTATTGTCTGCTTTTATCATGAACAATGCTAGGCTTCTATCTTTCCTTTCCATGCCTACTAATTTTTGTTTGAATTCTAGACACTGCATATTTTGAAAAAGTGATAGATGATTCAAATGATGATACCTTCAACTAGAGAAAGTACACTGCTTTCTTCAGCTAGGCAGAGGGAGGGGGTACAACGGGATAGTACCGAAAACCTTTGATGCAGTCATGGAAAGAGTAGTGTCACTGTGAGAAGACAACTTCCACGGGACTCAGGCTGCCTCTAGTTTCCTTTGTTCTTACAGGAAGGCCACCCTTTATAACTTTTCTCTTGGAAATCCTTTGTTTCCTCAGCATTGAATCACAGCAAAATCTACTTTTTTTCCTAAAGATTCTGTCACCTAGTTTTTTAGCTCCAGTCTTTTGCAGCTTAAGATTTTGACAAATGTTTTGAAGGAGAGATTACATGTTCTTCTGAGAATCCTCAAATCCCTGATTTTGTAACACCAGCTCTGCTCCACTGTCAAATGCTCTCTGTTTATTACCTCCAACTGTGTGTGTGTGTGTGTGTGCGTGCGTGTGTGCATTTCTGTCTACCAGCAGTGCTCCTCCTCAGTTCAACCCTGAATTATTGGCCCTTAACTATGTGAGGATTTTTAAGTGACTATGAAGAAAAAGAGGTTGAGGAGCTGATCAAAAAGAAATTTCCATTCCCACATGTGTTTTTTAATTCTTATCTGTTGTGCTCATATATCTTTTCTGCTTCTACCGTGAGTCTTATTTCCTAATACTAACAAATGCAGGGTATTCCTTGTGCTTTTACATTTTTCTCAAGCTTGAGTAGCTTCAGTGTTCAGCAAATTTTGGAGTTGAAAACAATACATGTACTTGAGACTCCTCATGCTCCATTTTTGTTACTCTAGCCCAATGAGATCATAAAAGTGACTAGATTTCTTGCCTCTAGCGGTCCACCTTCCCTCCAAGCCAAGCCCACATCTATAGTTTGAAGCCCGTGCACAGGCCACAGTAACATCACCCAGGGACCATTGCAGATCTTCAGCTTGCTCCTGAAAGTTTCTCCCGGTCTGGCAGAAGTTTTTTCAGTTGTCATTGTACTCATCGCTCTCTAATGCCTTTAAAAGTATATATTTTGTAATTAGTTGATTTATCTGTATTTAGTGAGAGACTTGGTCTAGTATGAACTATTATACAACTTGGAAACAGAAGATTCTCACACTTTTAAATTTCTATTACTCAAATGAAACTCTTATTTGCTTATAAAATTTCGACGATATAATTTGAGAATAATATAACAAAAGCTAGTATATCCTCCACACAGCTTCAGAAGTAAATGTTTAAGCATCAGCCACTTACTAATTTAACAAATAGTCCAGCGCAAGTACAACAGAAGGTCCCTGTTTATAATCTCCTCCCCTGAAACTAATCATTTTCTTGATTTTAGTATTTATCATTCTTCTATATAAAATCTTTATGTATTTTATTTACGCCAACCCACATCCATAAAAACCTGATCTTCCACACATCAGCCTTCAAATTCATAATCATTCAGCATTTCTGTATAATTCTAAACTTCATATAAATAGTGTACATTGTTTCACTTTAGGTAATTTGTTTTTTAAAAATTCAGCATTCTTATTTTGAATTTTAATTGTGTTGATGCATATTCTTTGTTATTGTTGTTTCCTCCATCAGATCTGGGTCCTGAATTTACACAGCATGCACCTTAACCACTGAGTCACAGGTGTACAGATACATGTTTTGCGAAACTCTTTCACTGAGCATTTGAATTATTTTCTGTCCTTTGACATTGCAATCAATAATGCTATAAATATCCTTAAACAGTTTCTCCTTCTACATGTTATAAACATCTCTAAAGTTTATAACTAGAAGGAGAATTTCTGGGACAAAAGTTATACTTGTTTTCAAAATGAGTAAGCTGATCTCTAAAATAACAATACTAACTGGAATGGCATCCATATATTACATGAACTTCTGTTCCTCTGCACCCTCATTTACTGAGATGACTTAACCTTAATAACTTTGTCCACTTGATGGCACAACTGATATTTTGCTGTTTTTAAAAATTATATTTAACTACTTATTAAAGGAATTTTTACATATACCAAATACTAATGCTTTCATAAATATATATATTGCAAACCTTTTTTCAATCTGTAGGTTTTCTTTTTCACTTTGTTTACTGGGTCATTTATTGAGCAGATAGCCATAAATTCAATACATTCATTTTTATCATTATATATACACATATATCCATACATATATTTGTATCAATAGTTTTAAAAGAGAGGTTCCTTCTTTAAATTTTATTCTAATATCATTAATATTGATTTATATATTCTGTTTTTAATTCACTTATAGCTACTATCTGAATCAAGTATGATTTAAGGATCCGATTTTATTTTTTTCATGTGTGTAACCAAAGGACTCAGCATTTCTTCACTGACTTCCAATGTTACTAATATCTTCTACCATGTTTCCATATGTGCACGTGTTATTCTTGAAAGTGTTTTTATTCTACTCATCTATTTGTTCTCTACTCTTACATTAAATAAGTGTCTTCAAAATCAGCTACATATCATTGGCATTTTGTTATTTGTATGTACTTTCAATATTAGTTTTGTTAACATAAATAGATAAGGCTATGTTCTATAAGCAAAATATTTCCACAAAGTTGTGGTTTAAGTAAGAGAGGTTCCTCCAAGAGAAGAACTGGAGATTCAGGTTACATCATTTGTGGCCAGTCATCTCAGTGGCTACAAGGTCATTTTCATGAACATTTTTATCTCATGTTCCATTGACTAGTGCTGATCATATGTTCAAACCAACTGTTGGGGAAGTTGGCAAAAACAGGTACACAGTTTCTCCTATATGCAGAAGCATTCGTGCAAAACTCATTGCACTTCTACTTCATTGAGTTCAAAGATACATTTCAAGAAAATTGAGCTTTTAAATTAAGAATTTAATTTTTCATTGAAGTTTTATATTCAGATCAAAATTCAGGGAAAGATGTGGAGATTTCCACTACACCTCTTGTCCTGGCACATGCATAGCCTCCCCCATAATAAGCTTATCCACATCTTCCCACTATATTGGTACATTTGGTACAGTTAATGAATCTACACTGACATATCATAATTATCCAAAGTCCATAGTTTGCATTAGGGTTCACTCTTTTTGTAAATTTTATGGGTTTAAATAAATGTGTAACAGCACATATCAAGAGTTACAGCATACAGAATATTTTCACTACTTTAAAAATTTTTTGTGCTCTGCCAATTCATCCCTCCTGCCATCTAAACCCTGGTAACCACTGATTGTTTTATTTTCTCCACTGTTCTGTCTTTTTCAGAATGTCGTATAGTTGGAATCAGAGTACGAAGCCTTTTCATATTGCCTTTTCTCACTTAGTAACATGCATTGAAGGATCCTCTATGCCTTTTATAGCTTGATAACTCTTTTCTTTCTAGTGCTAAATAACAGTCAATTGTGTGTATACACCATAGTTTGTTTATCCATTCACCCACTGAAGAACATCATGGTTGTTTCTATGTTTTTGGAATTAAAAATTAGCTTCTATAAACATTCACGTGCAAGTTTTTGTGTGGATATAAATTTTCGCTTTTATATCAAATGTGTTATTCACTTTTGAATGAATAATAGGAAAGTGATTGCTCAATCATACAAAATATGTTTAGTTTTAATAAAAACCATCAAACTATCTTCCAAACTGGTTGTACTATTTTGCATCCCCATCATAAATTATTGAATTTCCATTGATCCACATTCTCACCAGAATTTTGTGTTATCAGTGTACCCAATTTTGGCTATTCAAATATAATTTTGGTGGTATCACTTTATTATTTAATATAATTTTCTGAAGACACAGAACTTGGAACATCTTTTCCTAATCTTTGGTGTGGTGCCTTTTAAGGTCTTTGGCACATTTTTTAAGAGGAGTTATTGGTTTTCTTATTGGGAAATTTAAATTTTCTTTCTGTATTTTGGATAACTTTCCTTTATCAGATGTATCTTTTCCAGGTATTTTCTTCCAGTATGTGGCTTGCCTTCTCATTCTCTTGCTATTGCCATAATTATTAGAACAGATGCATTAAATTTAATGAAGTCCAACTTCTTGATTATTTACTTCATGGATTATACTTCATATTATGTCTAAAAATTCACTGCAATACCCAAGGTTATCTATGTTTTCTCCTAGGAGTTTTGTATTTTACATTTAGGACTACAGTTGATCACCTGTTAAATTTTTGAAGGTTTTATTTCTGTCTCCAGATTCATTTTTTTTACATGTGGATGTCTACTTATTCCAAGACAATTTGTTGAAATACTCTTGTTTCAAAAATGTGTCGATGTTCCTCCTTTGTCACTGACTATATGTATGTGAATCTATTTCTGGACTTTCTCCAATATTGTACAGGTTACTCTGGATCTTTTCCGCTCCATAAGAAATTCAGAATCAGTTTATTGATACTCACCAAACAATTTGCTGGAAATTTAATTAGTATTACATTGAATCTATGGATTGAACTTAAAAGAGCTGACATCTTGATAATGTTGTCTTCCTATCCATGAACATGGACTATCCATGTATTTGATTTTATTAAAGAGTTTTTTAGTGTACCTTATATAGACTTGTACATATTGTGTTATATTTATACCTAAGCATTTCATTTTGAAGTGCTGATACAAATGATTTGTGTTTTAATTTCAAATTCCACTTGTTCATTGCTGGTATGCAGGAAAGAGATTGACTTTTGTATTGAGCCTTTATCCTCCTGTAAACTTGTAATAATTGCTTATTAGTTCCAGGAATTTTTCTAGCAGATTTTTTTGTTTTGTTTTGTTTTGTTTTTACTACATAGACTATCACGTCATCTGCAAAGAGAATTTGATTTCATCCTTCCCAATCTATATACTTTCTATTTCCCATTCTTATTGAATGATAAATTCCCAGTACTCTGCTAAAAAGAAATGGTAAAGAGCACATGATTGTATCTTTTCTAATATTGAATATGTTTGCTCTTAAATTATGTGTATCTGATTTATTTCAATTTTATTTAGAAAAGCCCCCCCACCATCCAAGAGAAACAAAATTGGCTATAGAACTAAAAGCTGTGTTGAGTGTAGGATGATTTAATTTTGCATATCGATGCATTCTCTCTACAAAATTTGATAGTTCATCAAGTATCTGCCAAGCTCTGTTTCTGAAGACCGAAAACTAAGATGATTAAAACTCTATTTAGCTTAGGATAATACTTTTGATGACTACTATACATTTTTTCATACATAAATACTAATAGATTCTGTGTGCTATGTCTAACCCTTTTTAACTTAGTACTTTTGGGGGGGAAGGTTTAATTTTTATAGTAATATAATTATTTCTTTAGTTTACAATGCTAAATTCCTTTACATTTTTCACACATAAGTAATTATAGATTCTGTGTTCTGTGTGTAACCCTATAGATCTTATTGCATTTTCCTAAAATAAAAAGCTAGTTTTTTTTTTCAATCAAAAATACCTTGGGAATATGCAATATTATTACCTCATAAGTCACAACTTTCCTTCCCTTTTTTCACACGGGAAAGTGAAACAAACATTACCAAACCCAACATCTACTTGGGTAGCAGTTTTTCTCATGTGGCAGTGAAAAGAAGGTGGTGTTCAGTTGAGAAAGCACATTAAATGATTCCTGGAAATCTAGAGAACTGGTTCAATGAAAGTAAGAACAGGGATTATTCTTTATAAGCAATAATTTGAAAAAACAAACATGCTTGAATGATTGCTTCTTTAACCGACTACTTTTCTGCTTTTTACATAGTAAGTGCTAATGTAAATGCTAAGCTTCACATAATTATGACTACTAAAAGCTCAGAACTTCACCAGATATCTTGTATGGCAACTATGTAACTAACACCATTGTTTCTCAGGATAAATTCTCCAAGAAAGAACATTTGAAAATAAAGGAGGTGCTTTCTTTATTACTTTTTAAATTGTCAAGATGACAACTAGCAAATGAAGACTCAAATCTGTTTCAGCAGTCTGAAAGAATTAGTTATATATACCAAAGCAAAAGTTACTAATAGAAAATAAATTATACAGGAAATCCAGCTGGTTAGATATATTGTCACAAAGCAAATTTATTTCAGGACGATTTATTGTGGTTGTGTGTGTGTTATGTGTGTGTTTGTATGTGTGCATGCATGCGTATGTGTGTGTCTGCAAGCACACACAAGCCCATATGTTTGTATGGTGTGAGTGTGTTGGGGGATTTAGCAAAGGAATGGATATCCGATGAAAACTTTCTCTCCAGAAGTAACGTTATCTACTACAATCCTCACAGCATATTACTTATATCCCCTGGTAAGCACCTGCATTATAGAAAGCTACAGAAATAATGTCCTTTGACTCTCCTGTAGAAGAGTGTATTTTTCAGTTAAAATTAAAGGACAGGTTCACCCCCCAAGTATGGTTTTGAACCAGTCCTTATGTAATACTGATCTTTTCAACAGTCTGATCCTGCTCCACCAGATCTCTGCATTCTGATCCTATCTATGGAAGAAAAACCTAATGTACAGAGGAAGGACTGTGGGAGGCCAGGGCAGAATGGTGGAAACTCTTTTGTTCCTACCAAGCCTCTTGGATGAGGAAGGGACGTCCAGGTAGATCTCCATGCTCAACTGTGGCTACAAACTGAGGTTATTATCAGGCCTCTTACATAAAATTTAGGACAAATTTCAGGATTTGTGCCCTTGAAGGAAAAGTATGCATAGCTTGCACCCACAAATTGAGATCTATGGTGGAAGGGTAAAAGGCTAGATTAAGAGAGAAAGAGAGAGAGAGGAAATAATTACTAATAAGTATGTATTTTAAAAGATAAAAAGAATAGCCTAGATACAGAGACACCTGTCTTAATTTTTACATCTGTAAAAAGGCCTAGAAAAAATTGTCAAGCACTAGAAAAGAATGGAACAGAGAGTAATAATCAGCCTGCTTGGTTAGACTAATCTCATCTGCTTTTCATGTAAGATTGCCCTAAGTGAACTAACACTGTGCCTACAGTACTGCAGCAGCAGAAGAAATAGCAATATTTCACACATGAATTTGAATAGCAACTAATTATTTAGTCTGAAAAGTATCTTTGCTGATGACCGTTACAGCAAATGTCTTCTTGATCTTACACGGTAAACCCTGTGAGACCCATCGAGCATGAACTCTGCTATTCCCCCTCTTAGAGAATGTGGAAAATAAATGTGATTTTTTTGAAGCCCAATTCATGATGCTTATTTTAATAGTGGTCTTCACTGACCTAAAACAAGAGAAACTAGGTTGATATTTAGAAAACTACTTCAACCCATGAGTCACTGTAATCATAAAGTTGTAGAAGTGGAGTGAATTCCATCAGGTTTTCCTCTGGGATTCCCACAAGACACTAGAACAGTCCATTGCCTGGCAAATATAATTGGGAAAAGGCAAAAGGAAGCAATAATGCATGACAAAACCAAAGCTTTTCATTCTCCCTCAACAGTAGTCACCAATAAACTAAGACACAGGCATATCCTGAAGGTTCAGTCACTAAGCTAATGCCTATGCCTGGACTATGGAAAGCCCAAGGATCAGGGTTCCTAACCTGGGGTCAGAGGAACAACCAAAATAAATAAAATACTTCCTCATTCTCGCCTTCCTTCCACTCCAAAATAATACTAATAATAAATAAAATACCTAAGAACGAAGGACATTTGAAGTGCTTCTATTTAGCTAAGGAACTCTGGTTAAAATTCTAAAATTCCTTAAATTCTCATTTTCTCATCTCTAACATGAAAGTATAAAATTATTCCATTACTTCTAGAAATACAGCATACAACTCTAGGTTTACTGAAATTAAATTAGAGCTATATGCTTCCTATTAAGCCTATCTATTAAAAATGTAAATAATTATAGACTAAGAAGAGAATGGTTGTCAATAAGGATTTCTAAGGTGTCAAGTTGGGAAAGGAGGATAGCATATTCAGAGGTGGTATCAGTGTACAAATAGGACTTCTATTTTGATAAACAGATGGTCAGATATAAACCTGTCATCATTAGAAAGCAGAAAAGCTAGTCCATGTTTTAGAATAAGAGTTGCTGCTATTTGCCCTGCACCCTGCCCACCGCCTCCAGTTCCCCTTTAGAGACAGTGGAGGAGGCAGTCCAAGAACTAAGAGAGAGAGAAACATTTTATGATTTTAAAGAGAGTAGAGTTACTTACCTAGAGACCTAATCATGCAAACAAAGCTGCAAATAACATCTAAAATTGAAATAGAAAAGATAAAATAAAAAATCTGAGTATCCTAGCAAGAACATAACAGTAGTAGGACTTTAATTCAAAATCAGAGAATCGAAGCAAGAATATGAACTAAGAACAAACATTACTACAATAAAATAACAGAATATCATCACTTGAAACTTAAAACTAACATAAGACAATTATTTGCCACAGAGAAAAGCAACTCCATATCTACACATATAATTCTTAGAATATGATTCTAGAATTTGTACAAATAAACTTGTGATTCTATTAAAATATCCTCAATTGTTAAAATACCTCTGCATTCATCTTATTCATCATAATTTATCTGTTTTTTGTAAATAAAAAGTAAAATTTCTCATAAAGAATGGCATCCTGAAAATAATATCTTTTTTCCTGTAGGAAGAGAAGCTATACTATTATCTTCCATTCAAGGACTGCAAATTTCTTTTTATTTATTTTTATTGCCCATTTCACCTTCTTCTTCCTTCAGTAAGTATCCAAGTAGCAGTAGAGAAAGTATGTTTTAATGTTAGTCCATAAATATATTGCCCAAAACATCTCTGGTTCAAAACTGATTTCAGAGGGAATTACAAACCTGAATGATTCAGCTCATGACCTCCTTTAAAACTAACTTCAGAAATGACTGCTTCATGCTTCATCAGCTGCCTTTAACATAATGAATTATAAAGCATGGTTAAATCACCTTGCAGAGACTATCTAAAAGTGAATAGAGTCTCTTTACTTTCCAACTTATTATTCCTCTTTGAGGAAGATTAGGAGGAAATTCCAGATAGTTAGCTGTCCATCCATACTAATCTAAAGGCAGTCGAATGTCAAATGATCCATACTGTTATTAACTTCCTTTGTGCACAGTGTATAAGTCATTTTTGAGGGTCACTAGTAGACTAATTACAATAAGTACTTAAAATACTCGTTGCATTGTACAGCATTAGATTTATTATCCACTAAAAATAGGGTCATGTGCTAAACTGTACATTATAATAAGTGATGCTAATTGATAAAATAAAATAAAAACACCTGAATAAGTTTCAGAAAGCTATTATACAGAAAGCAAGAAAATGATGAGACAAAAGTGCAATGATGTCACACACTCAAGTTTTAAAGCCTCTTAAACATAATAGGGATTTTTCTCAATGTCAAACAAAACAACTCTGAGAAGATGTCTTTATCTTTTAAATATATCACTATCCTTTCATTCGCAGTAACTTCACCATAGTTTTGTTATCAAATGAAATGGGTCCATTCCTTTGGTGAGCATAGGTCAAAAGACACCAAAGTTCATTTAAACAAGGAAATGTTTATTTTTTGAAACAAGTGAGGCAATGGAGTAGGGGCTGTAAGGGGACTCGACAGAGGAAGTGGATGGAAAAGATTCCAAGCCTACTGTGAAGGGACTTGCCTTCCTCATGATCGCTCATGTTCACAAACGGTGCTGAAACTCCTCATTTGGGCATGATTTTAGTACTAAAATCAAGCAAGATTACCTTTAGGTCAGTCAAAGCCATTCTCTACTTGATTAGACCATAGGGTAGGTCAGAATGAGTTAGCCAGGTCAAAGAGTTTCTGCATCTACTTTCCCCATTGCACTGACCTGTTTTATCACGTAGAACTACATTAGCCAGTAAGAGGAAAGTAGGTTTTGAACAGCCTTTCAATGGGCAAGACCTCCAGGGACTCCATTAGGTTTGCAGTGTGGCCTCAGGGAGTATTTTCCATTATACATTAGGCTCTCTATTGCTGGATTAATAGTTTGGGTCAATTTCATTCACTTTCTTCTTGAAATATTTCAGTAATTTTAATAGCTTCCCTCTTACCAACTAATCTCCTCTAGTACATTCTAAAAACCACCAACCAATTATTTCTCATGACATTGTCCATCTCCAAATTTTGAGTTACCTGCCCTATTACCTATGAGATAAGCCCAAAGGTCCAAAACATTCCCTTGCATAATCATTCTGGGTTACCACACTGTTTCAATGTACTTAGAAATTCAGAATTCAGTTCTAATGAAGCCTCACTCATTAACCAGCTGAGTTTGATGAGACACCTTAGGCTCATGATTCAAATATCAACTTAGCATTGACATTCAAACTAAAATTCTGTATCCAGTATTTTGACAGGCAGAAACCAGTAAGAGAGCTGAGGATTTCGCTTATTCTTAAATAGAATTCTGACCAATTTTCCTGGTTTTAGTCCTGCTTTGCAGTTAGTTTCAGAGGCACATTTTAGCATCAATGGAAATCTTTGGAAATCTGTGCAAAAAGCTATCGTATTTCTTGACTTTCTGTGCAATTACCTTAGGATTTAGCATTTTAGTTCTGCCACATTGCTGCCACTTATCCACCCACTTTTTGGTTTTCAAAATTGTTGCTGTTGTGTCTTCTGGTTTTGGTTCTTACGAGTTCATTACTTTTAAAAACTTTCTATCATTTTAATAGGATTTCAGAAAAAACTGAAAGTAACTGTACATGTTCAATTGGACATCATTACTTAAAATAAACTTTTCTTAAACTGGTTTTAGAAAAGATAGATTGTGAGGGTTAATCCTAACAGACCCAGATTTGAATTGGCCTGTGTTACTAAAATAAGAAATATACCTGCCAGTACTAACATCTAGTTAAGGCATGAAATGTCCTGATAAAGATATTATTTTATAAACACAAGTTCAAAGCATTTGGGGTATCTATGTACCAGCTTGTCAGCACTGTTTATGGATGAAAAAGAGATCGATGGTTTGCCTGCATTCTCCATGAGACTCAAGTGTTGGCTTGTGGGGCTGGTTATGAGCAAAAATCTGTCTATGTGTTAAACTGTCATCTAGACTGAAACCCCATTTGGGATGCCTTGGTTCTGATACCAAGACTGTAGCTTGGTGTCCAGAGCCATGTCTCACCGTGTTGGAAGAATAAACTCATGGACCAAAGAGGCTAGAAAAAGCAGAGGAAAGTTTACTGGAAAAAGCACAGATGCCCTGCACAGGGAGTGATCTCAAGGAAGAGTGGCCACTTTGGCTAGGGGTCTAGGGCTTTTATCTTCTTTACAGCGTTGTGTGGGCTTCCCGAGAATCGGTGCAATTCCAAACCTAGCATGTTAATGAAGCATTCAGGAGTCCCATTGGTCTCTTCTTACAAATAAGAGATTCTGTAACCACACTTTGATTGGCTGTTTTCACTTAGCAGGCAACTACTCCCTTTGTCCTTGTCTCAGTGTCTTTATGTCTAGGGGGTGGGCCTACTTTAGGAACAGGCAGGCCTCAGACTTTGTCACTGCACAGTTCCTCATTCCAAGCCCCCTGCTCTAACTACCTAAGGTCCCTCTAAACTCCTCTCAATTCCAAGGTGTTTTGTGCCCATGTCTATGGTTCCTGATCTGAGAAATAGCATCCAGTAGGGCTTTTATTAAATAGAAAATGAGAGCTGGCATTTGCCCTTTCAGATCTCTTGCTGTAAAACAGCCTTTGGATGTGATGCATGTCCTTCACTAAATGCCCTTGCTACATTTCATCATTTTTCAGCAAGCAACTGGAAATCTCTACTCATTGTATTTTGAACCTGTGAGACTTCTTTCTCAGTCTAAACCATTTAACTGTCCCCATTAGTGAAATAGGTAACTATATCATTTTACATTTCTGTCATATAGGTCCATTAATTTCTGCACAAAAAATTAGTGTATTGTATTTACTTGGTATAAATTATTCTCATTCACACCAGGTCTGAATCAAACAAAACTTCAAGTATAAGTATGAGTAATTTTAAACGTCATTAGTTGTTTTCAAAACAAACAAACTTTAAAAATAATGACAACTACAAGCCAGCATCAGGCAGCAAAGTTAAGCATATTTTCTGGTGATGTGTGGACAAGCTATAAATAATTGACTACTCATGATTATCATTCTGATCATCCATCAACGATCATAAAGCAAAGTACCTTGCAATGTAAACTGAAGGCTATGAACTCAAGCAGTCAAAACAAGTAGAGAATTCTAGATCTATTTTTATTTCATCAATATACCTGGAATTCTCTTAAAATAATTACTATGTTTAATTTCAGCCATTAAGCTGATAAAAAGGAAAAAGAATAACAGGTATGGCAATTCTGAACCATATCCTGTAGTAATTTCAAAACCCATAGTGATAACTTGAACTGCATTTTGAATCAGCATTAGTGTTGACTCTGAGGAGGGTAGGAATGCATTTCCAGCCATAATAGTGTAGCCAGATCTTACACCTGCTGAAACTCTACTCATTAATCATAGTTACCTGTGAGCCAAGTAGCAATGAGGCATCATGAGGGTTGTTGGTAGCCTGCAATGCTTCTATCAAACTCCCACAAGCAAGATAATATCATTGGCTGTATTTCTAAAAGGAATCAAGTAATTGAGCCAATGTTAAATTCTGGACTCAGAGTAATTTTGGACAGTAAGTCTCAGGTGTCATAGTAAAAGGACAGATATAACTTCTCAAATGAAAAAAAATACCTAGAAATTTCGAACGTCATCAAATGTGAAGCACTGAGCTAAGAGTTTTGAGCACAAAACCCAATGAAGAAAGTATTCCCATTTTTTGAACTCATTTGAAAGTATGGGAAATCATAGAGTACAAGTAATTGACTGATATTCTCAGTGCTCAATGTGTCCTAAGCAGAATGTGCACATAGGTGTGCACTATTGCCATGCTCTCTCTGTGGCTTCACGTTCTCTTCTTAAAAAGCTTTTTGAATCTTCAATGCTGTCCATTAATATGCCCTCTGCCTTTTTCTAGTTTCAAAGTTCTGCCTATCTTGCTCAGCTACTGAGTTTTCTAAAAACCTGGAATTTTAGCAAAGTATTCATATATATATGGACATACATTAACAGTTTATGAACACCAATCTCTGCAAAGTGACAGAATAAATGCAGTTGTTATACACATTTTTAAGAATTTACTTAGGCCTTGACCAAGGATTTTCTAGAATAGATCAATTTGCATTTAGAATACACTTGATGACCTAAAATGAATCTTTCACATATCCTAGATACAGTTTTTATGTCATATGTTTACATTCTTAAATTTATTTTTCCTTTCCTAAATTATGACCTTCATAACATCAGGTAGGGAACAAATATTTCAAGCAATTGAATAGTGGGACTATCTGCATGCCTGCTTTGCATGACTATGCTCTCACATTAAATACACTTTTGTCTACGCAGCAATGATTGTTTAAGTGATCATAATACCGTTTTATTGAGCTTTGCCTTTATTTCATAAAAACAACTAGAAAAATGAAGATATTGTTTTGGAGATAATACAATTCAGACAAAATGGAATGGTTAGTCATGCCAAGAAATGATGAATCCTAAGTTGATGGGCTATGATCTCCATTGTGAGGAAAAATACAATCCAAAATCATGAAAAAGAACTGCCAAATTTTGATCACTGAAAAGTTTGTCTGAAAGCCTCCATTTAATAATAGATAAAATAAATTAGCATTTTAAATTATAAGTTAAAATTCAAAAATTAAAAGATTGTTAGTAATTCAGATACAGAGGACTTCGCATTCCAGTGAGCAGTAGCTGCAGTTCTATAGGCTCCTTCACATAGAGAAGTAACTTTCTTTGCACAAATTCAAGGAAGTTGATAAGAAATGCTAAAGTGAGCAGCAGAAGCTCTTATTCTTTCCTTTGCAAAATCAACATCAAACATTTCTCAGTATCAAATAATTATTTTAATTTTCCTAAATGTCTTTCAAGTAAGCTATGATATTATCTAGTACATTATAGGACAAATAAGGCATCTCTTGTGTTTAAGCAAGTAGATCAGGTAAACTATTATTTCAGACATGCATTTCTCTATATTTGGTGTTTAATCATTTTTAATTTTCAAAATTAACTATAAACTACATATATCATAAAACTCATACATCATAAAATGTTAGTATTGGGGAATAATTGTAATTTTATATTTTTTAATTTTCTGGGGTTGAATCTCATTTGTGACATTAGTTTACCGTTTTTCTTTTAGCTATTTTGCTATTAAATACATTTCAGGAATGTTTTCATTAGAAGGTAGGGGACAACATCTCTCACGATGATACCTATAAAATGATTTAGAAACTTTACTCTTTGTAGATATTATGTAATAATTTGGTAATAGAAGTATTTCTTTTCATATAAATTAGGCAACACATTTAACTATTAAATTAACTTATTTACATGTTCAAAATAACCAGATTCTAGCTCTTCTTGAAATGTTTATTTCACATAGGTAATACACAAGAGAAGAAGTCTCAACTTTAGTATCCCTTTACTAGGTCATTGCCTGGATTCTTACAGCATTTCAAATTTTTAATGCTTAGAAAATTAGACTCCCCTGCTTCATAAATAGTGTATTACTCAAAAGAAATTCCTTGTAATTTTTCATCCACTATAAATATTAGATAGCATATATTTTTGAAACTGTTAAATATCTCGTTATCCCCAAATAGCTCAATGTAATAAAATTTATTATATGTATTTGTTACATTGGAATCTTTGAAAGACATGCCCAGTTCTTTATGAATTGTGTTATGTAACCATTGTGGTTTGAGAGCAAACATGTCAGACTATAAAGTATATTTTTGCTCATGAGTGGAGTACAGTGATGGTCAATGATGAGACCATTTTTCATACATGCAGTAAAAATTAAATTTGATAGAAAAAGAAAATAAAAGTAATAGCTTCTCAGGTATTTTATTCCAAAAATGTATTATTTTATTGTTTACAAGTCTATTACAATAAAATAGTGTAACAGCTTTGCATGTCAGTCCTCCCGCAGAAAATGCAATCTTATAAAATGGCATTTCATCATTCTTTAACAATGTAAATGCCTGCCATCAAAATATGGAAGGAGAAAAAAATATAACTATGTCCTTAGAAGCATAAGGTTATAACTAAGAATTTCTACTTTTGGTCTGTTATTTCTTGAACCTTTTGCCACCTAGTAAATGTTAATGTGTACATAAAAGCTATGAAATAATCTTTAATGTTACAAGAAAAATGTAAGACATTGATGCATTGAAATAATTTTGAATGATAGTTTTTGAGTCAGATGTTCTTTGTAAGATATGATAAAGGAGAAAGAAGAAAGAAAAGAAAGAAAGAAAGAAAGACAAAGGTTTTATCCTTGTACATCAAAGAACTTACAGACCATCTAAACATGTATAAGTTGCCTAGTTATGAGTTAGATATTTAAATATTAGTAGAATGAGAGAATGAATAAACAAATGAAAGTAAAATATCTGTCATTTAAAGAACTAACAGAAGAATAGCTACAGAAGAGACATACTGACAACCAAGTGTCAGGAAAAAAACCAAAGAGTTTCTGAGACATCATGATGTGGTAAACAGTATTAGATGATGTGAAGATTTCCAGCATGAGAAGCACTTATAAATGCCCTTTGTATGTACCTCCTTGAATGCTAATTATGACATCATTGAAAGGCTTTCAAGTGAACAGTGAGTAAATTTGTATTAGAATAAGTTGAGGAGTCAATGGGAATTGGGAAAATAGACACATACAGGTGATCATTTCAAGTCGAAGTTCATAAAGGAAGAGTGAAAGTTAAAATGGGATATGGAACAGACAGGTACTTCATTCTGCCATTGTTTGCAAGATAGAAAGAAAACTTTCAAATATACACTAAAAAGCCTTAGTAGAGAGGAAGATAAAATTTCTGAGAAATTATAAAGGAAAAACATTGACATCAAGGTGGAAAGATGCATCTTTCACACTGACCTGGTTAAAGCATCAATGACTTTGGAAGTGTGAGTGTGTCACTAGATGCAGGGTTTGAGTATTGAAGGAAATCCTGCTCCTTTCCTTGATATTATTTGTGCATTGAAAATCTAAAAATGGCAGAAAGGTGAAATTCAAAGTTTTCTAGGGAGCGCAAGGGAAAAATAATAAACATGCTATATAAAAATATTTAGCTTCATGGTGTAAGATAACTTAATAGTTGGTATGTTAAAACCAATAACTTTATGCTTAGCATTTTTTTCTAAAACTATTTTATGTATAAATTAAAATGTTCAGAAATGTATTCTCTAATAGGCTTATAACTACTAATTTTTCAGCATTTATTAACTCCAATAAATATCCCTTATTTTTTTCTTTTAAGTTTATGAACAGAGTATACTTTAATAGATTTAAAAGCCCGCATTATCATATGTTAACACAGAAAATCTCATGCTAAAAAAAAATGCAATAAATGAAATGAATAAAATACTTGGCTATACATTTTACAAAGGAGGTAAAAGATCTGCACACTAAAAACTATAAGAATCTAATAAGAAGACTAAGATATATGGAAAGGTAACTCATGTTAATGGGTCAAAAGAATTAATACAGTTGAAATGTCCATCCTGCCCAAAGTCATCTATAGAGTCAATGCAATCCCTATCAAAATTTCAATGACATTTTTCACAGAAACAGAAAAAGTTGCTAAAAATTGTGTGGAACCACACCCCTGATCAGCTAAAGCAATCCTGAGAAGGAACAAAACTCGTGGTATACAAAAAATCTATAGTAATCAAAAAAGTATAGTATTGGCAAGAAATAAGTATATAGACAAGTGGAATATAATTGAGATCCAAGAAATAAACCCCTGAATATGTAGTAAACTAATATTTTATAGGAGAGCCCACAATATTCAATGAGAATGAGGTAATATCTTCAATAAATGGTGTTGGGAAAACTGGCTCACCACACAGAGGGGAAAAAAAAACAAAACGTATTGAACCCTGTATTATACCACTCAAAATGGATGAAATACTTAAGTGAGAGATCGGAAACCATGATCCTATGACCTATAATAAAACACAGGGTACATTCTCTTAACATAGGTCTAGTCAATGATTGCTTGAATATGAAACCAAAAGTGCAAGAAAGAGAGGCAGAAACCAACAAATGGGATATCAAAATAAAATCTAAAAAACAGACAAAAAAAAAAAAAACAACACATATATTTCAAGGACCTAGGTAAGCATCCCAAGGCCCAGGGTTTGGAGGGGGAGAAGGACAAAGATGAATAACTAAATAAATAGATTCTTCTTCCTCTCTTTTCCTTCCTGCCTATCTGCACCTTTCCTTTAATCATCAAGTTAACTAGAAGACAAGTCACAGACTAAAAGAAATTTTGCAAAAGACACATCTGATAAAGGAAAATTATTTAACATATGCAAAGAAATCTCATAACTCAACAATAAAAAAATAAAAGCCCAAGCACATCACGGAGGTTTAGTGGTTAAGTTTGTGGCCTCCAACCAGTGCAGTCCATATACATCTCAAGGACCTGGGTTCTCAACTCAGGGACAGGGGGAACAACCAAGATGAACAACTAAATTAGATAAATAAATAAATATATGAATAAATAATTCTTTCTTGTCTTCCTGCCTACTCACTTTCATTCCTGCCTGTACCTTTCCTCTAAAAAGAAAAAATCTAATTGAAAAGTGAGTCAAAGATCTTATCAGAAACCTCAACCTAGAACAAAATACAGTTAGAAAATAAGCACATAAAAAAGATACTCCAGATCATGTCATAGGGAAATGTCAATTAAATATGAATACAACACAGCTACCTAATCAAATGGCCAAAATACAGAACACTGACACAAAATGCTGGTGAGGATATGAAATGAAAGAATGTCTTTTTGCTTGTGTGTATTGGGGTGAGGACATTTTTAAAGAGCGATAAAACAAAGAGATAATAATGGAAAGTGAATCTCATTGTTTAACACAAGCATGACAATGCCCAGCCCTTTAATGAACCTAGCAACCTACTTCTAAAGGTAGAGTCTTCAAAAATAATCCAGGATAATGAACTGCATAAATGAAGAAAACTTTTAAAATCATAATATTAAAACTATTTGTACACCTAACTAGAAAACAAAGGTTTTATTGCATTTCAGAAAACAAGCCGAAGACAAACTTTCAGGTACAAGATGATTAAGTTCTGGGAATCTAATGCACAGCACAGTATGTAGTTAATAAAAATGTATTGTGAACTTATAATTTGATAAGAGAGCGAATGTTAAGTGTTCTCATCACACATAAGAACATGGGACCTTTGAGGTGATGGATGAGTTAATCAACTTGATTGTGGCAATACCAAGTATATTTGTACATTGAATCATACAATTGTACATTCACTATACAATGAATACATATATTGAAACCCCCACATTGTTTACCTTTAAAAAGAGACAAACAATATATGAAAGAAATGTGTTTGCATGATTAATTGCTAACAGATATGGGCTCAAATCATAACTAAAACTCTTCTAACTCATGGAATTGAAGGCATGTGAGTTACCCAGCCACTTGTCTGGAGTCACAGTGTTATCTGAAAACGGAGCTACAGCATCTACCTCTTCTGTTGTTTCCAATGGATAACCTAACAGAGAGCTTAGCACAGGGCCTTGGTGCTCAGAAACATTTGGTGGCATTACCTTTCATTATTAATCATGAAGAGACTTTCCTTTGTGTATGATTAAGTACCGATGACTCAAGAATTATAAATATCTTACATAGTGTGACTGTTTTTTTAAAGGAAAGGTACAGTCCAGGAATGAAAGCAGGGTAGCAGGAAGAGAGAGGAAGATGTACTTTATTTTTTATTTAGTTGTTCATCTTGATTGCTCTCCCAGTCTAGGGATGTGAACCAATATCCTTGGAATATATTCGGACTGTGCCAAGCAAAGGCAGCTGAACAAACTGCTGTTCAACCAGGATGTACCATGTTATGACTTTTTATGGCCCTCTTTAAAATAAGGAAATATTTTATCATTTGATTTCTAACTAAGACGAATGCATTTGACTTTTTTTGCTTGTTTTTTTCTTGTCAAAAAGTAATTAGACCAATGGTATTAATCTTGTAAAAAGGTCTTAGAAAGTTTAATGTGTGACTTACAAAAATTCTATTTCTATCTAGCTATGGCGGCCACAGTTTATAGAAATGTTTACTATCACCTGCATCTTTTATAGGTATTTGATAACTGAAAACCAATCTCAAGTTTTTGCTGCATGTGTGCCTGCATATCATCTCCATACCACTAGGTCAGAAGACAGCATGCTAGGCTTCCTGGAAAAGAATTTTGTCAGGGAAGAAAATTACAAAAGGTAAATTTGAGTGAGGAAAAGATGCAATATTTAGAAAACTATCTTAAAAGTTTAGCAATGTTTTCATGCAGATTTGCCTATTGTGGAAATGAGATCAAGGGCACAGAGATTAATGGTAGCTTTGCCCCTCATGTGCTCCAGACAGACATCATGAGCAAAAAAAAAAAAACTTTAGTTTGCCCTAGACACCATCATTCCTCCCAAAGAGTCCTACACCCATCACAAAGCAAGGCAGAGGCATCTAATGTTGCATTCTCTAATACTAGTTTGACCCATCTAAGGCTGGAAGTCATGCTCCTTCTTCACTGCTATAAATAGAGTGGGGAGCGGGGAATAAAAAATGATAGTGGGGACTGGCATTAGACCGGGGGTGGGAGTAGTATGACATACGCAATGAATGATGAATGAATTTATTCTTCTGAAACTACTATGGTGTTGCAAACTAACAAAACAGTAAGAAAATCATTTTTTTTAAAGAAGTGGTTCAAGTTCCCTGGGTGCAAAGGTGATGAAAAAGATGTTCTTGACAGCAAATAGTACCCTGCAGGTTCTGAAGAGCTAGACCCTCTGGGCTGCTCAGGGACCCTATGGTCCCCTTTACAGCTGACATTCTGTAGCTGATTTTCAGCTCATCAGAGAGACTTTTCTCAGCCTCTGTGCAGACAGAAGTCTATTGGTGATGGCAGCTGAACTTGTCTCCCAGGGAGGCTGGCTACAAGCCCAGAAACCTCAGGGAATCCAGGATGTTGAAGAAGGAATTTTTTCTTCTTCTTATCCAAGAGCACTGGCTTAGATTTCTGAACCTAAACTATAGAAACACAAGTTGGTTGTTTTTCTTTTTGTTTTGTTTTGTCTGTCCCTTCTAATAGCATAAGGACCTAATTGGAGAGAGGAGTCAATGGTAGCATCCTGACTAATTTTTTCCATAAAAATAATAGCAAGGAAAACCTATTTTATATGTACACTTGCTTAAGAAATGAAATTTGAGTAATGTTCGCACTACTTGGGTTTCAGCCTTTTTTTGCTTTTTGGTTTTTGGGGTTTTTTTGGTGTATGCATCAGATATTATAGTTGCAAAAAATTTAACAATAAGATAATAATTTTGGTACTGGTATAACTAATCTTAACTGACTTTGAGTTTACAAATAAAAATTTTATCAAATTTTATTTAGCTTCTAATTATAAATTTTAGATCTTTATGCTGAAATTAAGTCCGCTTGCAACATGAAAACTTACCTTCCAGGAATTCTGAAAATGAAATGATCTCAGGATCTAACTGATGAAATCTGTTGATTAAAAAAAATTCTATTGTTCTGAACAAGAAATCATTTTTTACATACTGCATTTATTTATTTAATTGTGATTGCTGTTCCAAAGGTTAGCCATAATTTTCTGAAAATGATTTCTTAAAGTAATGCATATACATGTTGAATTACAAATGTAAAATATATATCCACCCGGTATTGTGATGATGTTACTCATGGAGAATATAAGCTTCTTTTGGATATTCAAATAAGAGAATAGGCTGGGATTTTTTTGCTGTTTTTCTTTTGGGTTTTTTTTTAATGGTTTTAAGAAGAGCAGCAGACTGTCTTGGTCTTGGCGTCAGGAGATTCACACACTTTAAGATGTGTCCTCAAGTCACCTCCAGGAACAATGTGACTGGATTTTGCTGGAAGAGTTAAAGCACCCAGGCTTTTCTTTGTCCACACCTGGAGGGTGCTGGAGGCAGAGGGAGTCCGATTAGCACATGCTTCTCTTGCAAGCTTGATTTTTCTATCCATTTGTCTGTTCAACTGCCATCCCAGGTAGCTGAGCTGATTATCGGAACTCTAACTCTGCCTGCAATGTTCATTTATGTTTCAATCAATGCGGAACAACCCACACATTTCAGTCTATCGTCTGACACAAACACTTTATTTATGTAGCCCTCTAAATGCCCAAACTGCTACACAGTGAAATAATTAGAGCTTTTCTCTCTATTTGTTATTCCTTTCAACCTAAAATACCTACGCCACTCAACCCTAGTGGGTGGAACAGTTACATTGTCAAGTCTCAAGGGATTGACACAATCAGAACCTGGTAAAATAAACAAAAAAGTTGATTAGTTTATCTTTTGAGTATTTGTGCTATTATTTTTCCCTTTTTAATCTCCTCAGAGTTCTGTGGAAGGCGCTTATATTAATTTGAATTATCCCAGAATCAGACTCTATGAAGAGGACCTGAGTGCAGGTAGTTAATTTGAGAGCTGATCTCACTCAGGAGCACCCATAAGGAAATGCAGACATGAAAGCAAGAAGAAAGGAAGACAATAAAAGGTGGTGGAGAGGACTACTGCTTAAAGCAACTGTCTTGTTAGGGAATGTCAGAAGTCTTCAGACATCCCACCTGGAGGGCAAAGAAACTGGGTATTTGCCTCCAACTTCAATATGTTATCAGTTAAGGGTGGTCCTGGAGGCAGGAACTTCAATGCATATCTAACCTGCCCAGCATGGCGTCTGACAGGCCTCAGCTGAGAGTGGCAAGATCAACAGCAATGACATGTGTCAGTACTCCCAATGCTGAGAGCCTTATGGGCAGAAATAAGGGGGTAGATACCACTCTTTTTTACACAGTAAGTGCTATGTTGCAATCTTTAAACTTTAAATTTTAACTTTAAATTTTAATTTAAACTATAAATTTTAAATTATTAACTAGACTTCGATTTCTGTGCTCATTATTTTTCAGTTGCCCACTATGGATAAGGAAGCACTGTGCTATGTAACAGTCCTATAGCAGAGACTTTCGTGACTCAAAAGCGCATCCCATTTAGTCTTGTTGCTCTTGTCATACATATATTTTTAAATTTCAGAAGTGTATAAAGTATTCCTTACTATGTTTTCACAAGAAGTAAAATAAAGTTCTAAAGAAACTGGCATATCATCTTTTCCACCAAATACCATAGCACTCTCACACTCCCTTCCAACCCTAACCGGTTCTCAAATTCTTGGTAAAGCACAATTGTGCTAGAAATTCAGCAGGATTTTTTGTTTTTTATTTCTAAGACCTAGTTAAATGTGAAAGAAAACCCTAATCAATTGTCTTATATGCTTTTAAATATGATATAATGGACAGGAATGTTTAAAACACATTCTGCTATATAAAGTGAACAAGTGAACATTTTATCAACCTGTGTGGAATTAAAACTCTCATTACATTTTCAAACAATCTTCCCTCAGCATAAATCTGTTACCTTAGAGGTAAAACAGGAAGGCTATGAGGTCAGATTTGTCAGGCAGGAGTTAAGTACTTTTCAGCTCACTGAGATCAATGGGATTCCATTTGACTATGGAAAGTAAGAGAGAGGAGGAAAGATCTTTTAAATTTCATAGTTATCATAAAGTATGATGCCAGTCTAAGTTTTATGGGTACAAACATCTCATTTTACCCTCTCATTTACCTGAGCTAGATAAGGAGCTACTTTCCTCTATTTTTCGGATAGGAAATTTGATGGTCTAAAGATCTTTTAGACAAGTCCTGAACAAAAGGAACCACAAGGTAGGGGATTATGAAGTTCGTGATAGCTGTTATTGTTCATTTGAACTTATTCGACAAACACCAAATATCATGCTATAGCCCATGGATAATGCCTCTGAATGAATCCCAAGCAGAATTTTAAAGTTCAGTAGTGTTTTCTATTGACACATAAACAGAACATACATAACAAGTCTGGTTGAAAAAAAAATTCTTACTTCATTTTGTATCTAGATTAGCAACTGTTAGTCTCTTCATACTAAATAGATTTACACTTAAACACTATGATATAAAACAGATTTTAAATACAGGTTGACATCAGCCAAAACATGATTTATTATTGTCTGGCTTATATTTTATTGTGTAGAACAGACTCTTCATTTTTAAAGGTTTAATATTTCAATTAAGTTTCAAGAATCAATAGATGTATTTCACTATCACCACTATAATATCATTCCTACTAAATATGCATGATTTATTTTAATAAAGTTTAAGAGATATAATTTATTAAGTGTTCATGTTCTGAAGATAGTTTGCAATCTAATGGACACATTGAACTGAGTCATGAAATAGCTCTCTAATTAGAGATGTAGTCAATATGTAGCAACCATTTATGTAAATTTAAGGGTTTTATTAGGATATGAGATTATACATCCATATAATTCATGCAAAATTTACTGTATGACCTTTATTTGTGAAGAAAAAGGAGATGCTGAATCTTGAATGGCTTTAAAATACAAAATAGAAGCATTATTTTAGTCAATACAAATGTATCAAAACAATTCAGCAGCCCAAGTTAACAGCATTTTCACACTTGGGCAAAAATATATACCCATATGAAAATGTGTCTTATTCACATGCCAGCCAAGATAAAATATGGGTTGTTAATAAAAATGAAAACTTTAAATGATCAGTAAATAACTTGTTGATTTTGCTATTTGGTAATTTTAAAACAACACAACAAATCTACAGTTTGATTCCAAACAAACAATTAATTTGGAAAATCCATGAAAGACACATGAACTCCTGGCACAAATTATTCCTGTATTAGAGAGGCTAGTGAACATATATGGTCACTTGCTAAAGAACACATGACACACATATTCTAATGTTCATACAAGTGGAAGTAAAATTGTATATGCGAGTCACAGTGACAGACTGAGTCTGCTGCTGGTAGGAAGTCTGGTTAAATTATTACAGGGCAAAAATATCATTTGAGCAATTTTCTCTCCCCTCCTGAGGGACTCAGATTTCTCAGCATCTAGGCCAATTTTCCCAAAATTTCTTTTAAAAAATTTTTCTTTTCACAGTTTAAATTTGGAAGCCAATGCCAAGTAGCATTTATACTTACATGAGCAGGGAGTATTTTAAAAATTGTACTGCTAAGCTCAATTTAAAAGCACATTAGGCTAATATTACTACCAACAAGTTTTTGAAAGATTAAAACCCTCTGATCTCCCAGTCAGTGATGGTCCTAATAGGATATGGTCTTACAGAAGACTTTAACCTAATGATAACATCATGCTACTCTTAATGGGTATAGGAAGAGATATTTCAGGACTTAAGAAACAAAATCAAAAGATACAAGGGACACAATAGTAAAGAAAATCTAAGTGGCAACATGTAACCTAGGCATTGGCAAGTCTACAAAGAAAGGATAATTTTCGTTAGTCTAATTTTCTGTGCATCCATCATATGTGCAACAATTCTGATTATGTGATAACTAATAAATCATTTTATCAGTACTTGAATGAGAGAAATAGGATGAGAGACCACATAGCACAGAGAGACAGTCTTAAATCAAGAAACTCTGTGACAGCATCTAAACTCTCAAGTCAAACAGAAAACTGTTTTCTCTCCATGCCTCAGTTGGGTCAAGGAAAGAAAAAAAATAAGAATACTTCACATCAGATTTATCAAAGAATCAGAGTTCTTAGAGTACCCTTGGGTTGGGATATCCAGTCTGGAATCAGATCTTAAAAATACCTTTAATCCTTCTATATATTGGCTATTTATATCTAAATTAAAATTGTTAAATTAAACCATTTAACATAGTCAAGAAAAGTCTGTCTAATTTTTTAGGTAAAGTTATTTAAAATCAGGCTGGACCATTCATGAAACACAGTGTGACAACTGAGATATGGACTTCAAAACAGGACCTATGACTTTCCCTACAAAACAGAGAACAGGCAGGCGAGAATGCATAGCATCTTATTCTGGAAGGGGAGACTCTAATAAGATCTCTCTATAGAAAGTGGAACAAAGCATGGTACACTGAATTTTCCATGAATGAAGAAGATAATCAGTACATGATGAATCTAAAATATTATAGCATTTAGTAAGTTATCAGATCAATATATTGGGCCATTGTTTAATGCAATTGGGTCAACTTTGAATGAGTGTGTTCACACAAATGGAAGAAGACTATAATAGTACTGTAGTTGTAGTTTAATGGTACACTTATATGTCTATTCCTTATAATATTTTTAAACTAACCTATAATGTATATTTTGTGAAAATTTTATGTTTTATTACCAACTATTTTTAGCTTTATTGAGATATAATGAACATTTAAATTGTGTTAGTTTAAGATATACAATGTGATAATTTGATGCAAATATATATTGCAAAATAATTTCAATAGGGTTAGTTAACATCTGTATCATCTTCCATCATCATCATTTTTATGTGTGGTAAGATAATTTAAGATATATTCTCTCAGCAACTTTCATAATATAGCACATTATTGTTAATTATAGTCATCCCAGAGCTTATTTACTTTATATATTTTTACTTTTGACCAATATCTATTCATTCTCCCACCAGTCAACCTCTCACACCTAGTAACAAACATTCTACTGTTTTTTCTGATTTCAGCCTTTTTAGATTCCACACATAAGATGATATGAATATTTATCTTTCTCTCTCTAAATTATTTCCCCTAACAAGATCACGGCAGAATTTCTTCCTTTTTTATGTCTGAATAATACATGTATGTTTGTCTATATACACATAATTATATTTATCCGTTCATCCATCAACCCATTATTTGCATATGTTGGATATGTGAAAAAAGATACAATAAAGTTGGAGGTATAGGTATCTCTTCAATATCCTGTTTTCATTTCCTTCAGATATGCACCATATCACATAAGAGGGATTGCTTGATTGTTGGTATGATCTAGTGATATGATCTTGATCGGTATTTCTACTTTTAATTTTTTGAGAAAACTTTCTACTGTTTTCTGTAGTGATTACACTACTTTATGTTCCAACCAAAAGTGTACAGGGTTTCCTTATCTCATTATTCTAATCAACACTTATCTGTGTGATTTTTGATAATAGCCACTCTAACAGGGGTAAGGTGATATTTCACTCTGGTTTTGATTTGCATTTTTCTATGATTTTATTACAAATAATTTTTAAGAACAAAGACTGGTGTGAAATATTTCACTGATTTATAGATGTGTACTCCTTATAACTAACCATACCTAAATTGCTGCACTATCTAACAAAAAGCCATATGTAACCTCAGAGAATGAGTAGGGATGATTTTTCCATCTTTCTCTTTTCAAACTTTCCACATGCTAAAGATTTAGATATTTCTTTGAAAGAAGCATATATAAATTTTTTCACTTTTGTTTACTTATTTCTGGTTATTCACCTCAGCCGTAGGCTGCAAAACCCTGGGGTTAACATAGTCTATGCCCCAGCCACTGTTTTAGCGTCTGAGTCATCCAGACATATCATTAAATTTTTAAATACAGTCCCATAATCTTTGTCCCTAAGTCTGATCAGTTAATCAATTTACATTTCAAGTCATTATCAAAATACTGGTTCTGATTATACCATCTTGTATTTTTCCATATGTCCCTCTTGTGCTGTTACACTTTCTCCTATTTTTTTCTCCTTTTAGATGTGTTCTTTTTAATGAGCATTTCACATTTTCCTCTGTTACTATGTATGTTCTATCTAGATTTAATCTAGAAATTATAGGACACATGCTTAACTTATCAAAGTATTAGGCCCCTCTTCAGATCATTCAAGGACTGTACAGTCAATTTCATTTAACTTTCCCCTTGTTTCATATTATTATAATGTTGTATATTTTAATTCTCTCAATTCAATGTATTCAATTTCATTATCATTTTACAAAGTCATAGTTCATTCAGATTAATACATTTTCATCCTCTGCTTTTTATCTCCTGCACCTCTTCCTTTGTGTATAATTTGATGTTAAACTCATTCACATATTCTCAGTTACAATTATATTTTTAGTTAATAATTTCAGAATGATTCTTTTTCAAATCTATTGTGTCATCTTTGCAAAGATTTTCAAGCTTGACTATTATTTCCACAAAATATGTTTATTTTTTAAATTAGTGGTATTATAGGCTGTATCTACTAACCTTAATAGCCTACATTCTGGTGGACTCAAGTTTTCTTTTTCATTTTTCATTTTGAAATAACCTTAAAATTACAGGAAATTTATAAGAACAAAAGCAGCACAAACATAGAACATTCATATGATCTTTCCTTGATTCAACTATCAACATTTGCCCCTTTGCTTTATGATTCTATCTATAAAAATGTATAATATATATAATTGTCTCAATATAAAATATTACATATAGTTCTCTCTATATAATATATACTTCTCTGAACCATTTGAGAATAAGTTACAAACATGATTCATTTTTTTACATGATATGTTGTGTTTAGTTTCTAAGATAAGAATATCACCTTAAATAACTGCAAGGCAGTTGCCAATTTTAGTTAACATGGTTATAATACTACAAGGTAGTGCATGCTTGTGTTCCCCCCCCAACCCTACCCCCACATTCCTATGATGAAACCGTAATCCCAATTGAATGGCATTTGGAAATGTGGCCTTCGAGAGGTAATTAGGTCATGGGGGTAAAACCCTAGGCATGAGACTAGTATCCTCAGGGTGTGCCCTGGTAGGTCAATTGACTCCAAAGGAGCACATACCCCAGCTTCTAGTCCCTGGTTTGGGGGGAGACAAATAGTGAATGACTAAATTAAAAAGAAATATGCTTCCTCCTCTTCTCCCTTCCCTGCTTACTTGCCCTCATTTCTGTCTATGCCTGTCCTTTAAAAAAAAAAAAAAAAAGATTAGTACCCCCAGTGAGCTAAAGAGCTGTCTCCACTATGTCATATGTGAGGATTCAGTGAATAGGGCCAGAAGAGACTGCCAGAAGCTGCAACCCAGATGTCTATCACGTAACCCAACCATGCTGACACCCCAATCTCAAACTTCCAGCCTCCAAACTTGTGAGAAATTAATTTTTGTTACTGTAATGTAAGCCACCCAGTCTACAGTACCTTGTTGTAGCAGTTTAAGTTAAGAAAAATACTTTTATTTAATCCTCCATCCAATATCCCCTTTGGTAAATTGAATCAATAATGTTATTTTTTAGCATGTTTTTCCCTGCCAGTAAAAAATCCAATCTAGGATCATGTATAACATTTAGTTGTCATGTCTCTTCAGTCTCTTTTAATTCAAAACATATCCACATCTGTTCTTTGTCATTCGTAACACTCACATATCCGAACAATATTAGTCTTGTTCTTCCTCTTTTAACCCTCTTTTAAACAGAATGATTTCATTAAGGTTTATCTATTTTTCCCCAATGTCAATTTCTTTGGAACATAATAGATTCAAATTTATATTTTCTCACCCATAAAACTGCATAATAGGTATTACCTCCTTCTCCAGGCATCTGATCTGGAGGCACATGATGCCCATCTGTCCCTCATTGACAATGTTAAGTTTGATCACTTAGTCGCTCTGTGTCTGGTCTGAACATATACTGAATATTACAGGTGAAAAAAATTTTGCTGAAGTATTTGAGACTTGAATGATGCTGCTTCTTTCAGAAAGGCTTTTCCCTGTCTTCTGCCAGGCACTTGAAGTATTCTGAATTGAATATTTTTAATCTGATACAAAGACCTGCAGTTTTCCTGGATACCCATATGACAGGGAGCAGAGCTGCAAGTCTGTGCAAAGACTGGTTTATTTCTAACAAACTTACTCCTAAGGAGCAGTTCTTTAGAAGTCCAGTTCCCACTGGAAGACGGTTAGCTGATAAATTCCTTATGTATATTCCTAGATTTTATTTAGACCCACGAGACTACCAAAATGCTATTCAGCTTTTCAGTCATTTTTTTTCTTATAATAAAAATATTCTGTGAATGATGGACTCGCCTCTTTGGGTTCTATACACTTGAGATTTCAGCACTAGCATTCTTAATTGTTGCTTTTAAGGTTTTATTTTTCTTTGGAATTTCAATCAACTTTTCTTTTTGGTCTTAATGGGAAGAGTGGTTCAAATTAACATGTGTATTATTATTGGAAGTGACATTTAGCAGAAAATTAGTCATCGATTGCTATCTAATGGCCATTCTAATGGCCACTGAACAGTTTACCCATTTACTTAAAGGACAATAAGGTTTGCTCTGTTATCTCCAATTCTAAAAATATCTTCTCACATAAGTTAACACAGTAACATAAAATGGCATCTTCTCACAAATCCAGAAATCTGAAACTTATTTGTAAGTCAAGTGGACATTAATTCTTCTTTCTCATCAACTTTTCTTAGGGTCTTGATCAATCCTTATATGGAGTTCCAAGAAAGAAATGGATAGCCATGTGGCTCAGCACTCTTTTCTCCTGGTCACCTTGATTATGTCATATGACCTAAACTATGCCCTTTTCAAGAGTTACCAGGAAAGAATCTGACTCTCTTTTTGGCATCTTTAGTTTAAAGATAGCCAGTTCGGGCATGAGGTGGAATTGCAGGAAGGGTAAGGTAGGAAAGAGAGAAAACACCTGAGAATTAAGTCATATAGAGGTCAGCCAGAATACAAAGATGCAAGCTCAGAAAATATCCCCATATCCTTGGTGGAAATTTTGGATCCTGATAAACCTGAATTTATCCCTTGGATCGCTCAGTTATACAAGCCAATACATTCTCCTAAGCTATTTCGAATTGAATTTCTATCTCTTGCAACTCAAGAGTCTAAACTGATTAAAAAGTTTTGAAGTCTATGTGCACAGCGAAACTGTGTATAGAGTATCTTTCCTCACTATAGTTGCAGGTCAATGAGCAATAAGCAAATGAGAAGGATAAGGCATATAAAATGATAAAATAGTAGGAATTAAATCTAAAGAAGAAAGAAGATGGAAATGTTAATTAGCTCACTTAATTTTCATATAGTTAAATCTTTTAGTGTTATTATTGATAAGTTGCCTGAGGAAAAATAAAATGCACATATACGATAGGTGTACAATATTCCCAAACAGATCTGAAGCAACTTGGTTTCTGTCATTATCTTTCTATAACATGTAGAATGAAAAGTGGAATGCTAGCAAACAAGAGAAATCATTTTCAGAAGTACTTGAACACAGCTGAGGAATTTATATTCCACACCTCTTTTATATGAGTCATTTCCTAAAGGCTCTCTTGTTTTTTTACCCCATCATCAGTTTTACCCACAGCAGACAAAAAGCATCACCCCACCTTCCCAAACAAAAGTCTTCAACCCTTGACACTTTGAACAAACTCTGGGTATATAATTTTAAGGTACCTAAAAATCTAAGTTTTCATCTTTCCTATGTTCACATATTAAGAATCTTCATTCTTAGAAATTCTTAACTCTAGGTATTTATTTGGGATTTTATAGTACAGTTGTTCAGTTTTGTGCTAGCATTGGATGTTTGTAAAGTAAATGTAAAGAAAGCAAAACAAATGTGAGAAAAGAAAAATTGAGTAATAATAATTAATGCCAAACCTAACTTTTCTGCCCTGGAACATTTAGCATCAAATATACACAAAGTGACATTTAATAGTTTAATTCAATCATAAGCTATGCCACGTCAGTTTCTGGAAATACAACATAAATATATTTAGTACAAAAAAAAAAATCTCATGATTGTGAGATTCATGGTCCCTTGGATGTTAAGTCAGACAGGTCTTGCTGCATAAATTACTTTTGCAACTGGTAAAGTTGCAGATATAAATATGACAATGAGTCTGACTTTAAAATAGCTGAGAAATAGTCCCTATTTCAAACAGGAATTAATCACTCAACTTCTCTGAAATCATGGCTTTACATATTTGTGCTTATTTTTCAGGATTTTATATAGATGAAAAAGATCAGTCATCATAAATATTTGTCACATCATTGATGGCATAATATAGTTTCCACATCCTACTTGAGTTATATGGGAAACTTATCTACATGATGTCATTTCTCCAACACCAAGTTTAAAAGGAAAATAAACTATCAACCTAAAATGAGTTGTGAAGAATAATCTAATAGAAGAAATATTCTTAATCTTACTTCCACCTCCCTAAAAAAAACAAATGAAAAAAGAACTTGGGTTAGCCATCAAATCTTATTTCATTTTTAAACTGACTGCATAGAGGGAATCTCACTGGAGAGTTTTTAAATTACATTTTAAAAGATAAATATTTCATTTCCCAAATTTAAATTGAAGTGAAATAATACAAGAGCATGGTAAACAACCTAATAGAAGATATGAATAATATACACAAAAATTAAAGCTAAAGTCTGATGAAGATGGGGTTGTTTTTCCAGTTATTAAATTACCCTGGGCTTGCTCAGTTGAAACTTTCTAATTATACCTCATAGATAGATAGATACACACACACGTGTATGTATGTATATTTGAAATTTCATGTCCTTTATTGAATTTGTTCAGCAGAGGGGGAAAAGTTAAAAATTCACAAAGCACCAAAGTTCAATAAACAAGAAGAGTATCTTTTTTATAGGAGGCTCTGGTTTCAAATTCTGGCTCCATCAAAAACTCATTTTTGAGTTTCAGGAATGTTACTTGACCTATAACTTTTCTCAGTTTTTCTATAAATTGGAGATAGTAATAACATTTACCTCCTAATATTTTATACTAAGTATGAACTAATAATTCCTGTAAAATTATTAGCAATTCCAAATCTAACCATCGTATACCCCAGAATTATTTGTTTATTTTTACTATTATTATTCTCAGTAAAAACTAATGAGATAGGAACTACTGTCACTTTTAACTAAGTTAATATTTCAACTTCATTTTAAAATTTCATTTTATCATCTATACTCTTAATTGTGGACTGAAACTTTATAAATGCAATTTTAAAAGAATATTTTTTTAAAATGAGTTGGTAGTGCTGTTATAAAGAAGACAGACATAACTTTTCCAGCTACCATAACTGAGGATGAAATCTATGAGTTCCACTAAGAAAAACAGGGAAGAGATGACCTTGGTGGTGCTATCCCTAAAGGGTACCATTGACAGAGAAAGAGGAATTTTAGCACAACAAAAGCAAGACAGACTTATTCTTTAAAATTTGATCCAGTCTCAGATGACAGTCCCGGCAGACCATAGACAGGGGCACTGTCTGAGCAGGTCTTTTAGAAAGCAACACTACAGTCTCCATTATGACTTCAAAATGATCCCTTCTAATCACTGGTGTACCCGCTCATAAAATGACATCTTTCTCATAGAGAAATTTAAAATCAGTTTTCTAAACAAAAAAGAGAAGTAGACAGAATTGTAAAATATAGTACTTCAAACATGAGGCGACACGCTTCTCATGGAGGTATTAACTGTGAGCTTAATATTGAAGATATCACAATAATCAACTAGGCAAAGATAACAAGATAGTCTATGAACAAAAAAATGCATCCCAATAAAGAGAGAGAATGTTTCTGCATTCATTGTCCAAAGACTTAGTGGGCAAAACAACTCACTTAAGATTGTTCATCCGAGTTCACTTTATGTTAACAAGTTAACTCATACATAATAAAAAGGATATTTTCCCTTTACATTAGTAATTTGCTTTTTGTTAAAGATTTACAACTATCGGTGCTCCCTAGTGGAGCAGTGGGTGGGTCATTCACCTCTAAAGGAGCAAGTCACATACCCCTGGGTTTGAGTCCCAGGCCTGGGGAGGCAACCAGTGTGAACAACTAAATAAAAATAGAATAAAGATGCTTCTTTCTCCTGTCTCTTCTTACCTGCTTGCCTACTCTCCTTCATTCCTGTTTGTACCTTTCCTTTAAAAAGACAAAACAAAAAATATACATATATATATACATATACATATATATGTATATGTATATATATATATACACAACTATCACAATCTAATCTAGTTTTTAATCTACTCTATGGAAAAATTATATTTATATGCATATATCTGCTATGTTACTAACTTTACCTGAGTATGTATTATTGAAATGTGTAGGTTTTATTAAAAATATTAGGAAACAGTCTGATTTGTCTAAAAGTGAGGAAAAGTAAGATCGACATAAGATCTCAGTGAACAGAATAGAAAATGTTAGGAGACTAAGTCTAAGAAGCAGGCATGAGTCAAGGTGAGGGCTGTTCAAAACATTTGACTTTCTTCTGCAAAAGAGAAAAAGTATAATAAGGAAGGAGACTGAAAGGAAGTTCAGTGATTAAGATGCTTTTGATATATAGAAAAGAATGAGAGAACACACTGAGGACAGAACTGCATTGAAAACTCTAGGATGAACTTTATTGTATTAAAAAAAAATTAAATTTCACATTGCTGAGTAGTGTCGAAGGTAGAACCATCAAAAGTTACACTTACATTCAGCACAAAATATTAAAAGAAAAGAAAACTAAGGTTTATTTAAGCTTATTTAATATCATAAAATATTAGAGAAAGAATGGAGATGAAAAGTGAAAGAACCACCTATTTTTCCACCATTCTATAACAATTATAATTTCAGTATTCATAATGTTTTTATCTAGCTATAGTAAGACTTGAATCTAATTTTATACTATATTTTCCCCAAGGAACATTATGGTATATGTATGTTTATTTTATTATAATCCTCATATTTACTTGTAATGTCTGTATTTTATCCTCAAATGCACTTGCCTAAGTGCATTATTGGCCACTTGAGTTGCTTCTGATTTTTTATTATACAAAACAGATTCATCAACATCTTCAAACATATGACCCTTCCATATTTTGTATTATTTCCTTAGGATGGATTCCCAGAAGGAATATTAATTGATCGAACAGTATGAATATTTTTAGAGGTATTTTTCTTCCTGTATACTGCCAAATTGCTTTTCAAAAAGGCTGTGCCAATTTTATTTGCAATGAACAGTTTCTGAAAGCACCAGTTTCATTGCATCCTTGCCAACATGGTACATGATTATTTTTAATATTGTCATTTAGTAGATGAATAACAAGTCCCCACACTGTTCATGTAATTTATTGTCTAATAGACCAGAGGATGGGAAAGAAGAATATCTGAAATTGAGGAACAATTTAACAGAAGTTCTCTATTCTAGTGACTATTTTTTGTGGTCGAGACGATCAAGCAGATGCTGGGAGATTATCAAACGAGATTAGTTCACAATAAATGGTATACACACCAAGTATGCTCAGAGAAGTGTAAACCTGGGCAAGGGGTCTCTAGGGAAAAGTCAATGAATCCAAGTGCTTGGCCCAGTTCTAGCCAGCATTATTAATCATACACTGAAGACATTAAAAGTATGATAACAAAATGTGAAGATATTTTTTTTTTTCAAAGTAAACAAGCACACATACATTTCAACCCAGCACCTCCACCTCCACTGTAGGGTCTACAGATTTTCACACATGTATAACAGCGTACACAAGAATATTCCTAATAGCATTGGTAGAGTTAGCCAAAAGATTTGAAAAATCAAAATTGTTCATCAGGAAGAGATTCTCTAATAATAAATAAATGAGGGGACTTTCAAAAAATGTAATAATACCATGGAGCAGTAAAGCTGAGTGAGGAAAGCTTTATCTACTAACTTTGACAGTCCTCACAACTACTGTGTTTAGAAGGCAGTAAGTAAAGCACATAACATATGGTGATATCATTTGTATAAAAAATGAGGGGAGGAGTTTAAAAGTTTAGTGTTCATATGTGCTATGCAATCTCTTAAAAAGATATCAAGAATCTAATAAGAGTGGTTATCTAATTGAGGTTCATGAATACTGGGTATATGGGGGAGTGATATCAGAGAGAGAATTCCAATGTTTTGTTTCTATTTGTCTGGCAGCCCAGAGTCACTATCATTTCTCCAATCATTCTTCTACCTGTTTGTTTTTGTATGGATTTCTGTGTTATATTATCTTAGTATAAGGTAGTATTCAATGACAAAACTATTTTATACAGTTAAAACTAGAATCCACATTATCTCACTGTCTCCAAAAGCAAAAGCTAATATTTTATGTCTTTTTGTATATAAAAATGCAAGTTCCTCCTTCATATTAAATTGTATATTTTGCTTTTTTCACTATTATTTAATCAGCAGTTTCCAATGATATTACTAACATTTCAAAATCATAATTTAATGCTATATACAATAATTTAATTATTCCTCTATTAATGGCCAAATAAATTATTCTTACTCCCAAACCACCACAAATGACATTTTAATGAAACTTTATTTCTGATTAACTACATGAAATTTATTTCTAGAAGTAGAATTAAGAAACAAAGAAAACAGTTTTAAGTTCTCTGATGTACCCTGATTAACTACTGTTTTTGTCCAGCATCAGTCCCCTTCTGCTGGTAACAGTCCCTTGATTTTCCTTCGAATGTGATCTTGGTAGGATTGGCAACCAAGGTACCAAGTGATCCACTGACTAATGTACAGGCAATAAACTTGAGCGAGGTCAGTCATACTCCTCACTCTAGGAATTTGGATCTGAAGCAATCTGATCCATAGGAAAGAAGTGATGCTGATTCATCCCAGTATTTTACCTGGGAAAGACTTCATCACTTTCTCCTATGACCTCTGTAGCTATTCTGTTTCCTCTTCTTTTCTTTTAATTCTGTAAGTACCAAATAAAATCTTTCTTTTGTTGTGTTTCTTAAGCGATTCAGCAATAAGCTCCTCTTTTAGAAATATTTTATATGCATTAACTTTTTTAAATTGCACTGAAGAAACACTGCATCACAAGAGTATATAGGTTTAAAATGTACATCAATGTAACTAAACATCTGTATATAATGCAATGGAAGAATTCTGTAAACATCAATGAATGAATAGCCTTTTCGGGATCTGCAGTTCACCTCATCTTCATCATCCCCATCAACTTTTGTGAATAAATCAAACTTCACTTAAAAGGTATGCAATTTGATAAGTTTAAAAGTACTATCATTAAAAAAGAACTATCATTCTATATCTTTTTTGTCAAGTTAACAATTAAAATACTATATATTTTCAACTGTTTTCCAATAATTTATCTCTTAGTTTATTTTTATTGGTACACTTGTATATTTTAGTAGCCAATAATAATGCCTAGCTTGCCCCAATTATGTTCAAGGCACTAGGGATAAAATGATGAATGAGTATCTCCAGGAAGTTTTCAATCGAGTGAAGAAAATGGAAATAACCTGTAAACTATGTAAATCACAATTTTAGATAAATCCTCTAGCAGGAAAAAAACACTTAGAGGTTTTTATAGGAATAAATATTAAACCGCTTTTAGTAAATGGGCTGAAAATACTTCCTGACTTTACTTAGACAATTCTTACTCAAAACTATATTTTTTATAAAGTCAAATCTTTATATGTTCCCATTATGTTTATGAAGTCTCTATTTTCTTCTAACTCAATTTAAGAGTTTGTCTATATTAACTCTTCATTTCATCTGACATTTACTTTAGAATGCAATGTGAGGTAAGGTGTAGACAGTTTTTACAAATAAATATCATACATTAATAATTTTTACGTTTCCACAAATGTGTTAATTATTGCACATTATGTTTCCTTTTCAGATATTTTAGAGTCAATCTGAGGTTCTTTTATTTTCTTTTGCATGTTTATCTTTATATCTTTAACTGACAGTTCAGCTTTCAATAATTTTATTTAAAAATATATGCCATTATAAGATTTTGTTATTCTATAAAATGTTAGGCTCTAAATTTTGCAACAATCTCTTAAGAATTTAATTTGGATTGTGTGTGTATATATATACATATTTATATATGTCTATAGATGTGTATATACTTGGGTATACATATATACTCAGTATTTCTATTTTGAAAATATCTTTATATCTTTATACTAATTATAAATATTCATCAGTGAAGGTGTGAGCTTTGTCCACAAATTCTTGGCTTACTATGACAAACATCAGAAAAAAAACTTCTGGCAGCATTGATATAATTCCTTATAACATCTAAGATATAAAGTTTATATATGTATGTGTATGTAGATATACATACATGCATGCATATATAACAAAGAGAGAAAGAGAGAGACTGAAAGAGATAAAACAATTATTTTTAGCTGCCTTTAAGAAATTTGGTATGCCCTGGTAGCCTAGTGGTTTAGTTCACCAAATATAGTCCACATTCATCTCAAGTTTAGGTTCAAATCACTAGGGTCAGGTGGAGGGTGTGGGGAGGAGAGGAATGAACAGCTAAATAAAATAAAAGGTTTCTTTCTTCTTTCTCTTCCTGCTTATCTGCCTTACCTTCATTTTTTCCTGTACCTTTCCTTTAAAAAAGAAGGAAAGAAAGAAATTTCAGGATCAGCCAATAGCCTATTTTGTAAGTTATTTAGCAAGGTTAAAAACTGAAGATAGTCTTGTATCTCTTTAAATAAAGGAAATAGGGCTAAACTTACATTACCTATGGAATCTAGTATTTGTTAGTTGTTTCTTATAAAATCTACCACCTCTCTATAACTAGACAGCTGTGTTCACATACAAATTAATATGTATTACCCATATTCTATTCATCTAACTCCTCAAAAATTGGAATTCAAATAATCAGTGATGCCATCATCATTTACAGACATAAGAACTAAACTAGTGATGGGTTATGGTGAGAATCTACCACCACTTTGACTAGCATGGACAGATGCAGAATTGAGGAAGTCTAACCATTAGATATTATGCTTATTCATGAAGTCATAGTGCATTTGTATACATTTAATACAATTCTGGTAAGATAGCATTTAGATTTACAATCAACTTCTAATTCTGGTCATTGTCTTTGAGTATCAGAGTTCCAGAGATGTTACTCACAAATTTTGCTCAGTGAGGAGTAGATTCAGCTCTGATGTCACCTATATATGTCATGAAAACATTTCATAGTTAAATATCAAACAAATTATTAACTACAATTAACTCAGAACCAAGTCTAGTGTAACAGCTATAAACCATCTCTTCAGTTGCAAATTTGTATTTTAGGACAATGAAGTATATCATCAAATCACTATAGGGGTATTTCTTGATGGACTCTGCCAATAGTTTCGGTGTTGATTTAATTTCTTTTCCTTGAGCACCAGGAAAGAATTAAAGAATTACTAGTTATTCAAAAATATTCTCCCTAACCATGAATGTTCCTTGTTTGATAAGTTTTGTTTTGGGATTTTGTTTGTTTTGCTTTTATTTAAAATTAGAGCAGCAGCCCTTAATATTTTCTTAACCATCTTTCTTTAATCTGGAACACTAAAGAATAAAAAAAAATTGTACAATTTTGGTATTTCTTATAGTCCCTGAAGCTTATCTAACAATCACTTTGAAGCACACAGAATTCTGGAAATAAGAAATCCTATTTTAGAGGTAGTAGTCAATATTTCTAAAAAACTCTAAAGCTATAATTAGTGAATTAAGTAAAAAGAGTTAACAAGCAAACTTAGCTCTAGACTTTTAAATCTTAGATGATTATCTCTAAATGCATCCCTGTCTATCATTTTCTTGATTCCAGCATAAGGACACAATGCAATATTAGGTTAAATATTAAAATAACAGTAAATTGGGAGATGCAGTCATTTCTTCTTACATTATTATTTTACAAAATGCAGAGCTATTTAACAGACAACTGTCATTGAACTGACTTAAATATTCATTAGTGGACAAAGACTGTTTCTGGATCTGGCTGTACTTTAAATAGGCAGTCAATATCAACTTCCTGGAGTAAAGTTTTAAATCTACATAGGAGATGTTGAGTTAATAACATGGATTACTCCGAGCTCCAAATATCTGATTCCAACCTATCTCTCATCTAACAGTTGCATCAACCAATCAAAGCTGACTTCCTATGCTACACAGATATTGGTTGATTCACCAGTTTTTTTTAAAACACTGTTTTCCTAAAGTTTTTTCTTTTTTTTGGACTGAAAGAAGATAAACAAGGCAAAAAGGTAAAGGCCTAAGAGAGCAGTATATAAATTCTTGAATATGGATAAAATACTGAGACGTTATCATTAGAAGACTTTTCTCCATCCCTAAAACCAGATTGCATCACAGCAATCTTGGAGATTTTTCTTGAATGATGGAAATCCATTCAGAAATGAATGATAGCACTGTGTCCCTGCACTAGTACTTTATATTTGTAGAACTGGTAAATAAGTTTGCGCTAATTTTTCATGTGGAATGGCTTCTTGGAATAACTGTTGTTTTCTTCTAATATGAAAATATTGTTCACAAACAAAACTTTTTAAAGTCAAGCTAGGTGATATTCTTCACATGAGGGTAAAAACACAATTATTTTGAGATGTTAAGGTAAAGACCCTAAAGAAAATAATGAAGTGGAAAGCACAGAAAGTGGAACTAGAAACGTAATTGCACAGTTTTACAGAGATGAGACAAGAACACGGGGAAATATTGCAAGGTTCGGTTTGTAATTTGACTGAATGGATAACCAAGACACTTTTGAATTATATAAACTTATTTTGAAATGTTCTGGCATTTCTTCTTAGAATATAAGATCATGAATCCTTTTTTGATGAACAAATTTTCAGGGGGAAAAAATCTTAGGGAAATTTTGACCTCGAACCCTAGGTTTTCTGATAAATTTCCTTGGCGGTTCGCAAATAGGCAGCTCTCACTGTGGAAGGAGCAGAATGTTTCACATTCGAATTGTACTTTGGATAGTTACCTATACTCTGCGCTCATCCACTTTAAATGAGGTATTGTAGATAGACCTTGGATAGTTAAAATGCCTTTAAAACTGTTAATTTGAAACACGTATGTTAAAGGGTAACTTTTTCTCACTTTAGTTCCTCTGAAAAAATATTCTGATTTAAGGATTTTCTAAAAAGCAGATTTTCTATTGTTTTGTTGCCTAATGATCTTTGATTTCCTCTCTTGCCTTTTGCCCTGTCTTATGCAGTGTTATTTGTTGTTCATGTTCATGTACATTCAAGAGTAACAAGTATTAGATTGTCACCAGGATCACTTCCAAGTTCCTAGATGAATTTGAGCATGCTCGATTTGGGTGTGTGAGTGGTTGTCTACTAATTTGTGAAAATGAGATGGAAAGAGACTGGACCATGCAATGGCTATGGGTACAGAGAAAATAGATTGGTAGAAGATAAATACCCTTTAAAGATATTTACTTATTATGTTTTTTATTCATGATCTATTTCTCCCAAATAAATTCTAAGCTTCACACAGGCAAGGGTCTTTATCTGATTTGCACTCTGATCTAGTCAAAGCAACCAGAACAGCATACTGCACATAGTAGGGCAAATTGTTAAATTATCCTTGAATAAGCTGGTATCATAATTAATAAACAATACATTTACTAGAGACAATGAGAATGTTGCCTTATGAAACACATTTATCACTCAGTATGGGTTGGTATTTTGTTTCAGATGCAGTACAGTTACATTCCTTCTGAAGAGGGGAGAGAAAGAGAGAACAGGGATAGAGCGATATAGGGGACAATGAATTTCACATTTACTCAACTACTTGAGATTTTTAATTCTTCTAAAGTGTTTGTTTCTTTAAATAAATTACTATCATTTAAATAAAAGCAATGACTATAAAATAAAATATCACTATCTTACCTAACAAGATAGAGATGCTAAACCTGATTACTTGAAAAATCAAATGTTTTATTTCATAAGGAAGATTGTGGTATTTATTACATTGCTATTCACAGCAAATGTGATCTTTTTAGAAAAGTTATGCAGTATTGAAATGGAAAGTCTGCTATAGGTCAAAAGCGAATTTAGTGGCCTAGAATCTTGACAAGCTGACATTTACTTGAGTCACTAAATCCATCTAGAAAATATGGTAGTCTGAGCTTACGGGCTGCCCTGCAGCAAAACAAGTCACACTGAAGTGAATTTGCAGAACTGGCAGAACTTGAATTGCTTGTATATACTACAGGGCTGGCACCATCCATTATCTATCCTGGCCTGTGGCCTCACCAACACCACTGCCCCCCCAACACTCCCCACCCCATCCCCCACACACAACCTGAATCATTTCTGCTTTTAGACAAATTTAGATCGTCCTGCTTTATCCTAATGTTTATGTGCATTGCCATTTCTCAGTACTTGATTATATTTTGTCCTGGTGGTTTTGAAAATATACTTCATTATGTGAAAGAAAAACTTCCCAAAATAAAAGTTCCCTCACCTCCCCACCTGGCCCCCAAATGCATCTTAATATGAATACAAATGCTCTGCTCCCATTTAAAGACTTGTAGGTTACTCCAAAACCTAACACAGTGGACATAGTAAATTTACAAGATATGACTTAATGGCAATGTAACACAATCACTTTCTTAGCCACTAATTGAGGTTTTTATCAAAAGTTATATTTTTAGTATTGGCTATTGGTAACTTAGTTTTAAGTTTATTTTTAAAATACTAATGTATAACACATTTTAAATACTACTACCTCCATAATCAACCCATAAGAGAATACACTGTTAACAGCTCACAGAATTGCATAAATAAAACACATAATTAAAATCAACTGCTTAATGTTTTTCACAATCTTAAAGTCACAACTAAATAGTGCAATATTTAAGTAATCACCTAGTGGCAGGTCAATTTTAAGTAACCACCACAAGCTCTGCCCTCTTCAGTTATACCAGAAAACTATACATTTAAACCAGCTGTAATGTGTACTAACAAACAATTACTATGACTTTTCTACTAACCTAAATGCAATGTATATGTTCAACTAAAATAGTACTAAAAATTCCACTTACCTTTCATGAATTAAGTGATGAGAAACGTATAACTAACCTTGAAAACACACCATCACTGCTAGTTTATCAGTAAGTTAATTTTCTGCTTCAGAATAATTTACATTACTAAATTGGGAGAACATGGAATCTTTAAAATAATGAAAAGAAAGAAAAAATAAACCCATTGGCAAAAAATGCTGACATTTTGGACAGCTCCCTTTTGATTTTTCTACAGTGTTTCTGAGTTCTTACTTTCATTTTCTCAGCATTGCCAAATCAGAAACGAGCCCAATCAAAGTGGTTTCTATGGGTTGGGTTTGGGTTTTGTATTGTTAGGTTGTGTTGTGGGATAAAAGATTCCTCTAGTGAAAGAGAAAAGGAGCTACATACGGGGAAAGAGCTGGTCTAAGTTCAAGATTGACTTCCAGAATTGAGCCAACTTTCACTTTACCAAATATTCTAGCTGACAAGCTGGGAGCTGCCCTCTCCACTTCCCTTCTCCGCTGCAACCCCACCGCCTCTATAAACGACCAGACTTTCTCCAAAGATGCCAGGGTGAAGACAGTTCGTTAGTGCCGAGTATGAAAAAAAAAAAAAAAAAAAAAACTTCCCCAGAGACTCCTACAAAAACAACAGGCCACATACAAAACCATCTCAAGGAGTAAGTTTGTGCGTCTTGAACAGGGATAGAGAAATCACTGCACTGAGCTACGGAGGTTAGGATTTAGCCTGGCAGGACCATCCATTTGCAGCTGCGCTTGAAATTCGCTTTCTGCGGAAAGGTTTGCAGAGCGCATAGAACTCCCAATGGCTTTACAAAGTAAGATATATTAATATAAACCTAAAAACAGTGTAGGTGCTGGAAGAAGCTGGGTAACTAAACCTGTTTACAGTTGGATGTTAACACGCTCTAGATCTGGTTTCCAGACCCTAGAGCGCGGCAACTTTCTCGGAGGGCGGAGCCCGGGGGCAGGCAGCTGCCCAGACGCCAGGCCAGTACCGGACCCCAGACAGCACCTGGGCCAAGTCAGCCACACGAGGTAGTAGCTCCACCTGGATGCGCACCAGAGTCCTGCCCAGCTTGCGCTGCCGGGTCTCCGACACCCATGCCCTACACCTGCGTGGGCCAGGAGCAGCCTCTGTCAGCCCCTCCAAGCAGGACTCTTTCCATCAACAAATCTGCGCTCCCGAAAAGTGTAACGAACTTCCTACAATGGTTATCAGACACAAAAAAGTCGCCACTCCCAATCTTAGTTCCACTCTCCAGTCTCTTTTGCGCCCTTGTTTCAGAGGCAGAGCAAACGTTACTTCTTTCCCCTAACCTCTCCTCCCCTCCGAAGTCCCCGGCTCAAAGTGATACTTTGGGGAGCCTTGGCGAAGGCGCCTGTCCCCTGGCGCGCAGGATCCACAGCTCCCTCTTTTCATTAAGGCAATAAAGTTCAATTTGCCCTGCTACGGTGGACTTTCCCGTGCATTTCGTGCGCGCTCTCTCGCCGGAAAAACCAAGAGCGTCCTATTCACTCCCATCTCACCGTGTATTCCTGAAGGACGTCGGTTCACGCGACTGAGGACCTACTGAGCTCCTTGAAAGTGCCCCAAACCTCGCGCGCGCTTACACATACACAAACGCACACACGGCGCCATCCCCGCGTGTCAAAGTCTGTCGGCGCCTAGAAAAGAACTGCACTAGCAGGAGTGGCACCAGCGCGGGCATCAGCGTAGCCAAGCGTCTAGACTCTGTCCGGCTCCCAAACACCTTTGTCAGGATGACCTGAGCACAACGAGTCTCATAACCCCGCAAAGAGGGCACCACTAGTCCCAGGGCCGCGCGGCCGCCGCCGGGCCGGACCTTACCCGTGGGGCGCGTGGTCTCCCGTCGCTCGGCCGGCCACAGGAAGGCTGCAGCTGGGGTCCCAGAGATGCTGCTGCTCCGCTGCCGCTGCCCGGATCCCCAGCGCCAGCATCACTTCTTCGCCGCCTCCGCCTCCTCGTGCTCTGTTTTCTCGGCCGCCCCTCTCCGGTGGCCGCCTGCAGGACCGGCAGTGCCGGCAGCGCGGCGGGGTGGGCAGCAGCGGAGGCAGCGGCAGCGCCCGCACGAGCTCGCCCAGCTGCACCAGCTCAAGCAGCCGCGGCGGCAGCCGAAACACCCTAGCCGGGCTGCGCTTCCCCGGCGAAGGCTCTGGCCTCGGCGACTGACAAAGCCCGGCAGCCAATCGCTGCCTCGCCCAGCGCGGCGGGGGGAGACCAATCAGAGCGGAAGGCCCAAGGTTTCCTCCGCCTTTGCTCAGCAGGCTTGTTTCCGGGAGAGGGGGCGATGCTGCTGGGGCTTGCAATGGGGGTGGCGGGGGAGGCGGGGGTGGCGGGGGAGGCGCGGGCGGGGGGCTCGGCGTGGAAGCCTTAGGTGAGGCCGGAAAGCCGGTTCCACTGAGGTGAACGTTTCCTGGGGCGTTTTCTGACTGCCCGGAGCCCAGGGCTTGGCAGGAAAGGGCGCCCGGGGGTGATTCTGTCCCTGGAGTCTCGGACAGACGATTCAGCGTCTAGTTGGCATCAGTCTCTAGCGGCCGTTGGATCCGAGTACGAATGACACGGCGTTGCCGGAGAGCGAATCCCTGGAGGTGGTCGCCGCCTTGGAGGAATCACGCTTGCAGTCACCAGACAGCGCCCCCGTCCTTCTTCCTTTGGCAGCTGGAAAGAGTGGTACTTATGAGCCTCTGAACCACCCCTCACAGCAATCAGTCCAAAAGTGTGCGGGAGCTATGAAAAAGGCAAGAGGAGAAAGGTTCTCAAAGTTGTAGGTAGAATGGACCTTCCCTCCAAATAAACTCCAACTTCACCCCACCCATCGGCCAGGCCAATTTGTGTGTGTACTACTCAAACATCAGAAAAGCAAACGAAAGTGGCAAACATCTTTCACCACTCGCTCCCCAAAATTACAATGCCCTTTTCTTGTGAAATAATTAAATTCCCTCCAGCGTAAATAGTCCGAAAGGTCCAGAGTTCTAGAGGTAAAAGTCAAATAAGTTCTAAGTGAAAGATTTAGTAGGCATGGGTATTTTCCAAAGTGACCCTCTTTCTAGAGATCTGTTTTACACGGTTGTCAGCGTGAAAAATCAAGTGACTAAATCAGCTATTTATTTGACAAATATTTGGAAATTAGTGTGCGTTCTGCTACTTATAATTATATTTTTCTTTTAAAACAATCTTTCAGTTTTTCATTTTCTTTCCTTTTAAGAGAACTCATTGTAAAACTCAGATAACACTGTGATACGCAAAATAAACCCTGCCTAAACTTTATGAGCACTATAAGGAAAATTTGATTGCAGGGTAAACTGATGTTTTGTCTTCTTTCAGTACTATAGAAAAATCTATGCTTCTCAGCACCATTCTACCCAATTTGCTTGTGTCTCTCTCCTTCAGTGTTAAGCTAGATCCAATTTGTCAGCTAGATCATTTGTTTTTTGGAACAAACTTTTCTGAAACCATGTTTTTGTAAGCTAAAAATAAATATATACCACATCTCTTTAAAATTTTAGTCGGAGTTTTGTGTTTATTTAAAAGTTTTGATTGCTTATTATTTACATTTTGTTATTATTATATAACTGAATAAAATCAACACCTTCCTTAACTGTATGAGGGAATCAACAGATGAATGGAGTTTAAGTCTAGGGCAGAAAAAAAGACAATTTTTTAATTAAAACTATAGGGGGAAATGGGGGCTTTTTGCAAAAAGTAATAATTATTAAAACAAATTTTAAATATCAATATTTCAAATGCAATAAAATTTAGAAATATTTCAATTAAAAGATACATTTAGAATGATTTTCAACCAAAGACTAATCTTGACAAACAGTATGAAAAATATGAAATTGTTTTCAAACTTTAGAATGTTGTAAGCTATTTATAGACTTTCCAGATGTACATACACAAATATCTATATAACTTTTATAACCACTCTTTAATGTCCTGCCAAGTATGCTGTTTTACAGTATCTTTTAATACTATTTTTCATGTTATCTTGTGTCTTTCAAGAGTAAATTCTGAAAATATGAGTCCTATGTGCCATATTCCTTAGTGATTAAAATAGCCAGATGACTATTTTACAAAAGAAAAAAGTTAAAATCAATAACATCAAACCAAGCATTATCTCATAACACTAATGTTATGCATAAGCAGTTCTGATCAAAACAAATGTACACAATCTACTAATAGGGAAAACCATGAAATATTTAAAATCAATGAAGACTGGAAAATAAAGAAAAACTTTTTAAAGTGAAAAGATTGCATGCTGATGTGAGGTTTCATGCATTGTTATGAGTTTCAAAGGATGTATCAGGCAGAAAGTTCTGTTATTTAATTATATGATTATTTAGTGAGCTTATTATATGTAATCAAATAACTGATGTTTCCGTTTCCCCCCTACTAAAATATGTTAATTTTTCTCCCAACACAATGAGAAAGCTCACTCAATTTGTCAGTGAAGGAAGAAGTTTGCTTAGGCACCATTGAAATCAATAATGACTGACATAATCTTAGTTATTTAAAGTAATTCATAATAATTGATACTAATAAAGCTATTTTTATCAAGAATAGAACATTAATTCTTCATTAGAATCAGTTATGACAAAAGCAGCTAGAAAAATGAATAAAAAGGAAAGAAATCAGTCTAGTTCCAGCTCTGATTATGAACAGGCTGATAATCACAGATCAGTCACTAAAACTTTCCCAGTATCCCTTATCTCTAAAAGAGAGATTAAGAACAAAATCAAACCTCTAGCTTCCTTTCTCAGATGTGAGGATTAATTTATAATTGGAACTGCAAGCCACAATGGTTTTTTGGTTGGTTTTTTAGCAGAAAAGTCCTTCCAAAAAAGACAGAACTGGACACCCTCTTTTAAATGTGACTTAGTTTAATTCTCATGACAGCCCTGTTCATTATAGATACATAATACTTATTTTGACAGAAAGTCATGAAGTTCCAAGAGATTCTTTTTAACAATTTTTCGATGAACTGAATGTCAAGCATACTTTATTTGTTGGTCATGTTCAGTGAGAATGTGTTCCCTCACTACGACACTTCCAATATGGTTGGAATATTCAAGCTTAAAGGCTGGCACCTTAATTTCAATGAAAAAAATATTTTAATTTAATATCAGATATCAAGTGTGCCTGGAATAAAGATATTTTCCCTTATAATGTAGCTGATTAGATAACCTCAAACACATGAAATCTCTGTTTTCATGTTTAAACTCTAAAACATTTACAACAGTTGTCCTTACTCATGTTAATGTTAAAATATTGCTATATCAATCCTTTGTGTTAGCAGATCGAAGTAAAATTAAGACAAGCAAGCAGTAGTGAAAACCACCGGAACTGGATTACTGGATTCTCTTATTCAGTTCATCATAACTAGTATTTTTATATACTTTTTAAAATATACTCTATGCCAGGAACACTCTCTCTCTCTCTCTCTCTCTCTCTCTCTCTCTCTCTCTCTCTCTCTCTCTCTCTCTCTCTCTCTCTCTCTCTCTCTCAAATAAAAATTAAAAAAAACTCATCAAAATTTATTGGGAAAAGGGACTCCAAAACCAGCAGACATTCAGATTCATTTACACAACATAAAGTATAGCCAGAGCAACAAGTTTAGAAGACCAAAGATCACTTATAATTAAGAGAAAGTAGTGATATTTTGAGGGAAGGGAGCAAAATTTAATCTGAAATGTAGAAAGAAAGTAAAAAGGAATTTAGTGTTATGGAATCTAAAAGAAGAAAAAGCTGTTAAAATGCTAGTGGGAAACCCTAACTACTCTTGACTGTGTGTATTGACAAGAGATCATGATTTAGGTGAGTTCTTTGGTTTGTTTTGAAAGGACATTTATGGTAGTGTGATTGGAATGAAAACTATTTGACCCACACAGAATGGAGAAAGGATAATTCAAGTAGATTTTTTTCCACTACACAGATTATTTAAGATAATTTCATAATAACTGATACAAATAAATCTATCAAAAGAATAGAAGCTGAATTCTTCACTAGAGTAAGTTCTGACAAAAGCTTCATCTAGCAGGCAGAAAACAACAAAAAGGACAGAAATAAGTCTAGTTCCTGTTCTGGTGATGACCCGGTTAGTGATCACACTTCAGTCACTTAAACTTTCCCAGCATTCCTTATCAGTGAAATAAATATTAAAAACAAAATCAAACCTGTGGCTGCCTTTCTCAGCTTCAACACTCCCCCAAAATCCTAGAGTGTCCCTGTGTAGCCATGTGGAAACCCCAACAAGTGTAAAACAAAATAATTACCAGTAATTTACATGGAAATATATTTTACCATTTCTAGGCCCAATAAATAACCTTCTTAATCAAAAAGAAACATTAAACAACACTCACGTATAGTGAAAGCAGGACTGCTATGATTCATACCCTTTATAAAGTAGTTTCAGGGAAGGAGCTTGGTAGTATCCCTGTATCCTCTCAGGGTGTGAACTGCCTTTATAACAGCTACTGGGAAACCAATGCTGAGCAATATTTGTGCTTTCTATTTTTGTCTAAAATTGAAAATTCTCTTTAGGTTTCTTCAGGTTACATAAAACAGAATCTAATGTAGGTTTTTTGTGAAAAAAAACAAAATAGTGTAATTCAGTTTTTGCAAAAGTGGGGGCTACCTGTAGAAAAAAGTTCTTTTGCGATTAGTATTTTGAGCTAGAAGTGGAATCATGATTTATGCAGAAGGCTGTATAAAGAAACTGAATCAACATAAACTCATAAACTTAAATGATTGATTGTCTAGATTAAAACAAAGTCACTTGCGATAATATGTAATATCTCAGTGAGGGTGTATGTTATAGAAATCAAACCATTACTAAAATTGAAGAAACAATCTTTCTTTAATTACCCTATAGAGTTCATCTTCAAGTCGTATAATTTAGAATTAGGTTCTTTGCTTGAATAAAAGAAGTGAAGAGTTTTGTATGTTTTCAGAACTTTCGAAAACTATGTAACGAGTTTCTTTTTCTCCCCCTTTAGAATTAATCACTAAAGTGATCTGTACATTACATTGGCTAATCCCGACATACAGAAATGGAGGAGACTTGTGCACATGTGGGTGGTGGAGGAGGGAGGGGTGGGGGACAGGAGCTGTAAGAGACAGACAGGGCGACAAAGAGAAGGAGCAGAGTTTTCACGTTTTTCATGAGCTGTTCCCCATGGGCTCATTAATCAATACTTCTTTCAGAACTCACTTAAAGCAGAGGACACTAAAAAATTCATGACTTCCCTAGTACCACTACAGAATGCTACTTAAGTGCCTAGCTTAGTGCTAGGAGCTTAATAAATGTTTGATCAAGCAAAAGAAATGAATGTATAAATGTTGCATGGGTTGTGTGTTTTGGGGGAGTGGGGAGGAGAGAGGAAAGGGGATGCTAAAAATGTTGAAAACAACTGATAAGATGCTTCTCGTAATTACAACTATTTTAAGTTTACATAAATGAAATCTTAACATGTAAGGTTATTTTCCAGGGTTTTTCATCGTTGCTTAAATAATACAATCAAATGCATTCTCTAGTAGACTGAATATTTTCTTTAGTATCTTAGCCCCTCATCCACTGAAGCTTTTAACTAATTCTCCAGGTGTTTTGAGGTGATTAGGAAGTGTGCCTAGAGAATGACCTACCTTCTTGGAGAAAAGTGCTAATAAAAGGTCAAAGCTAAGTTCCCGGGGACTGGGACTACTGAAGCTCATAGCGTGAATCATCATTAGCTTTCACTGATGCCAAGTCATGCAAGTCTGTGAAGTTCATACAGAAGGAGAAATATGGATCAATAGAACTTCATGCTACCATGCAGCTTGATAATTACTTTCGAGAAATTAAGTTTGTAAAGCTCTTTGCTTGCTTAAAATTTTTTATTCTGTTCTAAAAGCCTGCCTTAGTCATTGTAACTATACTGCAAAATAAACCCACAGTGTTTTAACAATCATTTCTTGTCACATTACAAGGAAGTTTGGCTACATGCACATTTAATATTGAGTAATCTTTGGTGTCTAACCTTAGCTAATATTGTGTAACAGGAAGGATATTTTAAATCTTCATCAATGAATGTCTATAACATAAGTCAAAAGTATATTTCAGTTCTTTGCAATCAGGTAGTATATTGTCTTTTGACCTGGTGATGCTCGAGGGGAGATGGACCATGATGTTTAGCTCGTAAGTGAAGCAAACAAACCATTACTTCTTCTGTTTTATTGTCTGTTGAATACACAGAGACCCAGTGAGCACTATGGAACACTTTTACATGCACAGGACAGAATATAATAGATTTGCACATCTTAGTGTTGGAGACCTTAAAAATACCCAACAAAAGATTTTATATCCTTGCTATGCCAAGAATTTTTGAGCCTTTAAAATAAACCAGGGAGTTGAGAGCATGTGTTTATGAGCTTAATACCAGAGAATGTAAGTTACAGTGCACGTAGACTCTGTCATGCCCATTTGCCTTTAGCTGCTAGCAGAAAGGACTTTAAGCTGAGATAAGAAAGAGAAAGTGCTAGTGATTTTTTTAAAGTGGTACAAAACCCTAATTTCCTTATTAGCATTTATTCATAATGTGAAAATCAGGTTTTACATTTCAGGATTTTCTTAAAATCTAGTTTATGTAAACTAGAACATTAGAAATTTTATAGTTGAGATATTTATGTCTCAAGCTATAATCCTTTTCTAAAATTACAGCTCTATTCCTCCATAGATTATTTTTCTCTTCCCAAAGGTGGGAATTGTTAACAGTTTATGTGAATACCTCTAAATAAAAAACATATTATTTCACGTTATCTTATAAGTGTATGACAATCACTTATGTTTTTGTATCCTTCAATGTTTTGATTGCAATTCTATGTATAAACAGTATATCCAGGTTCCCCCAACCTTTAATTATACTCATTATTTAAACCTATATAGTGCTTAGCTTGAGTATTTCATTCTTAGAAAAACAATTCTGATTATTATTAAGCACTTTTCAACTGATACATTAAGTATCAATATTTATAGCAAGGATGCTGCAAAACATGACTATGTAGGGTAAAACAAGTCAGATTCTCAATACATATTTAATATCTCTATTAGACTTCAAGTACTCAAGAAATATGTTATATTAGTATTCACGCTAGTATGTGTAAGAAAGACAGATGGCAATTTATTTCACTTTTCTTGTATTTAACTATTTCTCCCAGTGCCTCCTGATTGGTCAGCTTTCATAAAGTCACTGCACTGTGATTTTTAAGGCTTCAGTGTAAATCTCCTTGAATAATTCCAGTGCTAAGCAACATGCCATCTCAAACCCTTGTAACAGCACCCCAGGGCTACATCCCTTAGTCAAGTAACCAAAGATGTAGCAGAATAGCCCATTCGATGATATATAAAGTCTCAAGCAGTTGTAGCCACTTGGAAATCCCTTAACATTTAAATCAGTTAATTGTAACTAATTAGTCTTTTAGTCTTTGAAAAAAGAATGCCATTTCTAGTAATTGAACAGGAGACCCTGGAATCTAAAAGCAACAGATCGAATTTGAGCTGAAGATAATATCCAACAGCTGGTATTGGCATAAAACATAGAGCCTCTCTGTTGCCTCTGGGGGCAAGAACATCACAATTTTCTGTAGAGTAATAAGATAATTGCATGAAGCACAATCATATCAGGCTAAAAACAAAAAAAAAGAAAGAAAGAAAAGAAAATAAAACAAAAGATCTAAAATATGTGCAAGTATCTTTTTTTTTGCTTGACTTTTAAGGAGATGCAAATTAAACACTCAATCATTAATGTGTCACATCTATATTCACTGGAGTGGAGTGGCTAGTATATAGTATACAGTGACAAAAACACGAGTGATATACATGCTTTGAGTGTTTTTTTTTCCTGCACATTAACTGAGTTGTAGTGATATAATAACACAAGCATTTGTTTTGGTGATTAACTGAATATGTATTTAAAAGCAGCATGGTTTGGATCATTTTAGAAAAACATGTACAGAACCTCAACCATCCTATGTACATATTAATTTATATCAAATGGGAATGTCAGGGAAGTTTTAAAGTGATTTGCTTTCTAAGCAGTGGAGTGAAGTAATTAAGAACGGAGATTCTGTGGGCAGATCAACGAGTTAAAATTCTAAGTATACTTATGAGATGTGTGACCTAGCCATGTAACTTATATCTCCCTACCTCAGTTGTTTTTCTGTTGTTTTGAGTTTCACAAATTCTTTATATATGTTGAACAGTAAGCCCTTCTCAGATATATGATGTACGAATATCTTCTCCCAGTCAGATTTTCGTTATGATGATAGTTTCTTTCGCTGTGAACAAGATTTTCAGTTTGATGTAGTCCGATTTGTTTATTTTTCTTTTCCTTGTTGTTGCAGTTGAGTCCCCAAAGTCTGCTCTAATGCTGATGTCATGGAATGATTTACCTATGTTTTCTTCTAAATATTTTATGACTTCAGTCACACACTCAAGTCTCTAATACATTTTGAATGAATTTTTGTACATAGTATTAGAGAGTGATCTAGATTCTTTTTTTTTTGCATGTAGCTGTCCAACTTTCCCAATACCATTTCTTGAAAAAAACCTTCCTTTCTACATTGTATGCTCTTGGTGTCTTTGTTGTAAATTAACTGACCATTTATGTATGAGTCTACTTCCAATGATTCAGTTCTATTCCACTGTTCTGTGTCTCTGTTTTTATTCTAGTACCATACAGTTTTGATGACTATTGCTTTGTAGTATAGCATAGTATAGGTCTGAGAGTAAGATACCTCTTCCTTTTTTTTTTTTTTCTCATGATTGCTTTTGTAGCCTACTTCTTGCTGGTACAAGCTTGAAAAACAGATGGTTGTTTTAAACCCTGAAGAGTCCAAGTGTTGTTGTTGTTGTCATTGTAGTTGTTTTTAAAGCCTGAACCTTTTATTTCTTTGAGTATGCAATTCATCTTACTTTGATAGGCTTTTTCCTATTTGTTTCCAGACATTCTTGAATGTTACACCTAACACTTGAAGTTTTTTCTTAGATATAATTTAATTATTTTTATCCTTGCCTTTATTGCTCTATACCAAGGAAGCTTCTTTGCGACCAACAGAAATGTTTGGGTTGGACACACTCTTAAACCAACTTAATGGACTGAGTTGCCTGATATATTCTTAAATTGCATTTCATAATATGTGAGGACCAGATTTAGTCCAAATTATCAGTACTTTAAGTTTCTAATGTTTTGGTCTTTCACTTTTACTATTCCTTTTTTTTTTTGTGCTTATAGACCTACCAATTCCTGACTGATTTTATGTATTTTCTTTTTTAATATCTTGGTAAGTCTAGATATTAGCAATTAATGTATACTGTTAGAATTGCATTCTACAGCTTTTTTCCCTAGTTGTAAAATCTCAGCAGATAATTTGTATCATGACTTTATTACAGAAAAAAAGTGCTCCCAAATAGTTTACCTGAACATGCATAATTCTACATATATCAAACTCATAAGATTAATTATTTTGTAGACTTCTGCCCAACTGCTAATCTAGTCACACGTATCTTAGGTTTTCATTTTGTGGCATTCCATCTCTGGTGACTTTATGAGCTAATCAAAATAACGCTATCTTCTGTGGCAGATAAATCTAGAATGATTATTGGCTTAATATAGTGTAAGTTTGTTTTCTTTGTTTTTATAATATTCCATCAAGTGTAGGTGACACACTCAGTTATTCAAGGACTCAGGCAAACTAAAGCCCAAGGAAAGACAAAAAGATGATAGAGGCAATGTTTATGAGTCAGGTCTAAAAATGATGTGCAGTCAAGATCAAATTAAATGTAAGGTAGGTTAAGAAACATAATTGGTCTAAAAGGAAAGGAAATTGGATTTGATTAACAGCCAAGTAATACCTTAACTTTAGTTTTTACTGTAAACTTTCATTACCCTTATTGTGGCACCATAAGAGATTATTTTTCATCATCTAGAAAAAGTGATAACTGTCAATTCTGCCTATCTTTCATTCAAATGAGAAGAGTTTATAAATAAATGTATGACATACTTGTTTTTTCATTCTGTACTGGTAGTTGAGAAAATGTAGGCTTTGAATCAGACTTTTGTTCAAAATGCAGCTCTTCCACAAATAAACTGTGCTGTTGGATTGCTGCATATCCTAGAACATCCTTTGTTTCACCCATAATATGGAATGACAACAGCTACTTTGTGGAGAAAATGTGAATATTAAAGGATTATAGGATAAGATAGATACTTTTTTTTGTGGGTACATATTACATACTAATTTACTGAATTTACCATATCAGAATTAAAAACAGATCATAAACACATTCTAGAATAGAATGTCAAAAGCAAACCTTTAATTCGTAGTGTCTCCTTATCCTGACTGTAATTCAAGGGTTATCTAAAGAATTTAAAAGTCCTATAATTTTGATCTTGCTTATAAATTTAATCTTTACATTCAGTGATTTTATGATTCAAATTCACCTATAACAAAGTATTTTCACTTTGAAATCCCATTCTTAGATTTTAAAACATTTTATTTTATATTACAAAGAAGTAAGTTATACTTTAAATAGCATAACCCAAAACATTTTGTCATTCTGATTATCTTTAAACACCCACTGCAGTGCAATAGTGGTAGTAGTAGAATGGAAATTAAGTTAAGAAGAGATAATCAGAAAAATACAGAAAATATAATTTAAGCTGTGTTTCAAATAACGTTCATGCATTCACAAGATTGAAAAACATTTATTTGCACATTTATTCTTAATGAACTTAGGAAACATGGATTCTCTTTTCTCTGAGTCTTTCTGTTTTTTAAAGCTATAAATGCATATTTATTGGTAAGGAATATGTTTAAATACAACGTTAAGTGAAAACAGCAAACTTGCTCCATGAAATAGAAAAAGTGATAATTTGGACTTTTTAAAGATTAAATAGTCTGCTCTGTGAAAGACCTAGTAAAGAGAATGAAAAGGCAAGCCAAATACTGGGAGAAAATATATGTTGAACATATATTTAATAAAGGATTTGTACAGGAAGTATGTAAAAACTCAATAATAAATGAATAACCTGATATAAAAATTGATAAAATTTCTAAGCAGATATATTTTCAGTGACTATATGCAGATGACAGGCAAATATGAAAACATACTTAAATCACATGTCATTAAGGTATGACACATTAAAACAACATTGGGATGTCACTACAAACATATAATGACTAAAATCTCCCAACTGACAGCGGTGAAGGTACCGAGCAATAGAAACGCTCAGATTACTGGTGGAAATGAAAAATGGTGCAACCACTTTGGAAAACAGTTTGGCAGTTTCTTACAAAGCTAAGCATTGCATGTAGCAACTACTGTGTTTGGAATCATCCCAAACAATTTGAAAAGTTGTGCCCACACAAAATTTTTATGACTACACATAAATATTGATAGCAACTTCAGTCATAATCACATCAGAAGACAACCAAGATGTCCTTCGATAAGTAAATGAATTGGGATACCTCGGTGGGGTAGCCATTGTCTGCAGGACACAGGCTGTGTTCCCCCCACCCCCAGGGTTTGCCGTTTGTGTGGGGGTGGGTGCGAAAACCAGAGAAAACAAATGAAATGGTAATGAAGTAGAATTCCAAATTCCTTCTCTCTTCCCTCCAGCCTGCGTGCTTATTTTCATTCCTACCAGCACTTTTCCTTTAAAAAACAAAACAAAAACCAAAAATGAATGGATAAACAAACTGCAGTACATCCAGAACATCAAAATACACAGACATGGATGAATCTAAATACATAATAATATATGAAAGAAATAAGTCTGAGAAGTTACTTGGCTATTCCGTTCTGGAAACGGAAGGACTGCAGTGCTAGTAAACAAACAGACCTTTGGTTAGTGGGGTTTGAGTGGGTGGTGCAGAATAGGTGACATAGGAATTTTAAGGTAATGAAGCTGTTCTGTGGGATACAACACATTACATAATACATTTCTCAAAAGTCTTAGAATATTATGCGTTAGGGAAAGAAATTAATACATGAAACAGATACAATTAATACATATTAAATTAATATGTGAAATTAAAAAATCATTTAGGGGGTTGACAGATCTCAGGATGGAAGTTGTATAAATATGTAAATGGAAATAGCAGTGGTTACTCTTATTTTATTGATAGCACATTGCATCATAACAGAATATAGATTTAAGATGTGCTTCAACATAAATGAACAACTGCATATGAGGCATTAAGTTTACCAACAGTCCAATTATATTCTTCACCATATAAATGACCCCTTTTACCTGATTTGATTATGGGATTATGTTGACTTTTTTTTTAAGAAGTACTTTATTTTTATTTAATTGTTCACACTGGTTGTTCCCGTCCAGCCTCGATCTTGAACCTGGGACCTTGGGATGTATGTGGAACTGCCCCCAAGGTGTACTAGACTGCTAGGCACTAATTATGTTGACTTTTTAAAGAAAGTTATTTTAATTATATCAACAAAAGAATGGACACATTATCAAAATGCTAAATCTTCCTGGAGACACTCAAAATTCAGCCTTATGACATCTCTGAACCCCACAAAGATTCAAAAACATGCCTTTAACAATTTTTTTCACTAAGAAAACCAACAGCAAGTTAATTTCCACAATCAGAGACTTTGCACACCTCACTCATTCCTGTCTGCATCTTAAAAAATTACAAACCAGGAAATTATTCTCTCTATATTGGCAGCTCTGGCCACCTGAGGCCATTGTTCCTTATCTACCAAGGATGGCCAGTTCTTACTAAGCTCTTAGCTTGTTTCTGCTGCATAGCAGCAAACAGCTGTTGCCAAGGTCAGTCAGGCTTCCCTTGGCACCTGAGTGGTAGGACGTCTCCTACCAGGGCTCTGCTCTGCCCTGACTGTCCAGCTGCTTTTGGCAGAGAGGATCCTCACTTAATCCTAAATGACCTCTTAGCTTACAGGGCACAGGACACAATAGATTTTTCTTCTATTTTACTTCTTTAAAAGGATGCAGATCTTTGGGTTGGAATTTAGACTTTCCCACTGTGTGAAGGAGCTATTGCTCCAGAATCACTCATTGCACCCTTAATACTAAAGCTTTTTGGTGATTCTGTCATTTTTTGTGAGTGTGGTTTTATTAAAATACCAAGAAAAGTATATTAGTGTACCTCCATCCTCTTTCTTTCATTTTTTGTTACGTTTTGAAGTAATTACTAATGTGACCACCAAGGTTTCTGTCAGCAACATTTTAAAAAGGAGATGCCAAGGAATAGACTTTTATTTTTAGTGTAAAATGAACAATCTCCATAACATTCTACCCAGTTCCTGTCCTTGACTATATCTCAACAACTCCTCATTGTCTTATTTTATTTTTTGGACACATAAGTTGTACTGTCGATGTTTGTATGTTAGAAATAATAAACTGGAAGCTCACTGTGACCTCTTTTTGGCACTCATGTATGTCTTAAAATGATTTAAAATGCTAAATTAAAATTTGTGAGGATTAACACAAAAATTTAAATTTCTGGCCTACCCCTCTTTAAAAAACGAATGTATGTTAACCCTATATCTGAAATATCACAGGCAATAATAGTCTGGTTCAAAAAGAAACTGCCCTTCTAATGGGGTACACAAGCTCAGTTTTCCATAGGATTCACAATTTCCCCCTTATTTCCTGTCATGGGAGGTAAGTGACTGTGATTATTTATGATTGAACATGAATTCTACACCACAGCTGCTTAGTTGCTGCCGAAGCCCTACTTGACTCTGTGGGTAGCTGTGTTTTCTACTCCATGCTGTGCATTTTCAGACCTGAAGGGGAGATGAGCAGTGTATGAAGTTTAAACAGATGCTATGTTCTGTACCGTTTGATCACTCTGTAAGTCAGTTTTGAATCCAAAATTTGAAAGGGATGGAATTACGTTCAGTGTCCTCACTTTCATTAAAAATGAGGACCATATTCAGGAAAGAGGTAATTATGAATCAACATTGAATTAATTTTTGTTTATTTCTGCTGTGGTGTTTGGTGAATATAGAAATATTATAAAAAAATTTTGTTCACTAGGAAAAGTTACAGCAGCATGTAAAGTACACTAGATTTATAGTGAGAAGCATGATACTATATTTTAAATCTGACATTCACTAGCTGTGTGCCTTTGGGCAAGCCACTAAAACTCTCATCAACACATGCATAAACTCATCTATAAAATGGATAATAATATCTCTCTTATATCTTTTACCGGGTGTTTTAAAGCTCAAAGAAGATTACGATTGCAAAAATATCTTTAAAAAAGCATGACATTGTTAATGTAAGGGATGGTTTTTAAATGAAAATAGACTCAAAATGCTAATGAGTGAAAGAATTTCAGATATTTGCTTAATTTTTATTATCCTTTTGACTCTTTGTGTTAGAATAAAGTGCCCCCTACATACATATATGTATGTTTACATGTATATATATGCATATGTATTTATACATATACACACACTTGCATTCTCATCCTCAGAATGTTGCTTCCATGCTTAAAGGGAAATTGCAGATGTGATTAAGTGAGAGATATTGAAAAGTTATGATTATCCTGGATTGCTATTGTGATGACTCACCTGGGTCAAGAACTGCAGGAGATCTGTAAAGGCTATGAAGAGCTAGGAAATGGATTCTCTCTTAAAGCTATCTTAAAGGAAACAGTCCTGTAGGTATCTTGATTTGGGGACTGCTTACGTCCAACATGCATTATAAATTTGTGCTGTTTCAAGTAGTTTAGTGAGCAACTGAAACTAATACATCATCACAGCGCTCAGAGTTCAAATGAAAGGGAAACATGCCACAGATGTAAGGTGACTGAACAAAAAATATTCTACCCATGTTTTGTCTTGAGCCTAGGTCAACGAAAATCACCATGCCAAAAAACGTATCAGCAGCAACAGTCCCAGATAGTTGGAGCCCACAGCCCAGATGCAAAATCCCCCCAAGCTGCATGGGAAAGAGGCTGCAAGACTACAGCTGCCTGGAAAAGCTGGAAAACCCTATTTCCCATAAGAATGTAAGACACTCTAATCTGCCTGGGCAGCCTCTCAACAATGGAAGCACATGAGAAATTGAAAAAGGATCCTGTCTCCCAGAATCCCAAATCTTTAAGTCCCTTGGAAAGTAAAGTATACCTGGTCTCCCAGCTATGAGAGAAACTGGGAATCTTCCTGCATCTCACCCACCAGCCACTCTCACTCAGCCTTATAAAACCAAATATCTGACCATTCAATGCTGATTCCTCTTGAGTCTGGTCCCTCTCCTGTCTTAGAGAGTGAATCTTTTCTATCACTTGCTCACAGAGCTTTCCATTGCTTGCTTGCTTGTGAATTCTTTCACATCCATGCTCCAGCCATCCTTAAATCCATCTTACAACAAACATTATCTTCTTTGATGTATTAGCTGGAATTTTAATTACTGCTATCTGAATCTTAGTCCACTTGGGTTGGGCACATTTATTTCAGCACACTTATTCTTTATCAGATTATTCCATTCCAATTTTCAGAATCAACAGCTTGTTCTTGTTATTATTTTTCCCTTAAGTATTTTCTCCAACTCTCCTCTTCTTGGTTTATAAATATTTCTTCAAATATTTATTTTGCTGGAGTGATACTAGAGTTGTACTTTCTCAAAATCTTTGGGTTGCTTTTATTCTTTTTGACTTATGCTATTCATTGAAAATGTGTTTTCATCTTTCTGTTTTATTTGGTTGGGTTCTTAATTTCTCAGCATCAGATGTTATTTATCTTAAATCCTAAACTCATAGGTACTACACACAAAGTTTAATCCTTTATTTTGCAAACTAAACATATGTTGTGCCTATGCACAAATCCAAAGTTTTCAATATATCAGTTTTTATATATTTCACTTTGGTAATTTCATTCCATTTTGTATGGATGAGTCCCAAGTTGAAGCCTTTAGTTTTCTGGCCTTGCCTACTTTATTCTTGTAGCTGAGAACACAGACATGATAATGACACATTTTTCCAACCTCAAGATATTTGATAATTTGGCATAATTCTGTAACGAAGACAATAGAAAACGTAGAGTAGAGGAGAAGCAGCTAAGTCAATCAGAGTGGTGAGAGATAGTTTCAAAATGAAAAAGAAGAAAAGAATCCATCTTGAGAAACATACGAAACAGGAGTTAACCTAGTCTAGCAAAAGAGGACCTTCAGGGAGAAAGAATAGTGTGTGTGTGTGTGTGTGTGTGTGTGTGTGTGTGTGTGTGTGTGTGTGGAGAGAGAGAGAGAGTAATTAGGGGTAATGACCAGCTTGTTGGATCCAGTGCTGTGTCTATGACCATTCCACTCAATTAACATACCGCACCATTTACGGATGTTTATGGACAGCACATTTATACCTATGAAATATTTTTCAAAAATCTAAGTTAAATTAGTGTGATTGATCAACCTAGTTTATTTTTAGAATGTCAACTCTATAATAAGGTGACACCTGAGTCTATTAATTATATTCCCATTTAGTGCATCCTAATTTACTTGTTTGTTTGATGGCAAAAATAACTCATTCAAAAACAGAATTTGTTCTTTCATTTTCCCTATATTCTTTCAATCTATTATTCATAGTAGGTGCGGATAATTTTATATCCAATAGAATTGAAACTTGTTAGTTAATACATTTTACCTGTATTTCAACAATTAGATTTTAAATTGACTTCAGGAATCATCTGTGTCTGATTAGGCATTGAAGACAAGGTATCTCTCTAAATATAACTGAATTCTAATATTTGAGGAAAGATTGACCATTTATGTACTAATAATATCTATATTCTGTTCCATGCACTCAGACTCTAAAAAATCACTTTCTTGTTCTCTTAACAAGAACAGAATATGAATCTTCATTCAACACATCGTGAGACCTGGGTCAAAAGTAATGTCCACACCTATCAAAGTATTCTTAGATTTTTACTCAAGTTGAGTGTAAAAAAAAACCACAAATAAAAAACTTTAGGTCTAATCTAATTCTTGTAGATTTAGAAACATTGTCTAGTCTCTTGCAGGGCATCTTGTAAAGCTGAAAGTAAGACTGAGCTGTAACCAAGTTAGTTATGTCCCCAGGACTCTCTGCTTGTTCTAAGTGAGCGATTCTCTGCTTTGAGTCTTTGTTTTTACAGTTGAATCATTTTTATAGCCTCTCTTGTGCCCATATTTCTACATGGACAGTCTTCTAACTCTTCTTTGAAACTCAAGTTTGATGTAAATTCTTCAATCAGAGTGTTTTCCTTCAGTCTTGTGACTGCAAAGTGCCTCCCTGTCTGGTACCCTCTTTGCCTATTGCTAACTTTGGGATATCCTTGAGGTCAACTTTCCAAACGTTGTCTACACGTCTTCTTTAACATTAACTTAGATCTTAGATTTATTCGTGCGTGTGTGTGTGTGTGTTTGTGTGTGTATGTGTGGGTAAAATCTGTGGAAGCTTTCTAAGTTAAAGGCTATAAACCATGTAAGATTTTAAAGAATAATATTCAGTACAAAGTTACCAAAAAAAAGATGGATTAGACTTCTGAGTCTCGACTTCCTTTCATCTATTAGTTTCCGACATAAGTATGTGTTTTTTTTCTTCCTGAGTCAGAGATTGGCTACACTTCCCAGGCTCCCTTATAGATGAGTGTGGCCATGTGCCTGAGTTCTGAACAATGAAATGTCAGCAAAAGTGATGTGATGTGCCCCTTTCTAGGCCTGCCTCAAATACCTCCTGCAGATGAACCTCACCCTTTCCTCCTTCACTGCTGCCAATTAAAGGGTGCCAAGGCCTCTGAGGAAGGGAGAGTCACCACATACAAGGACTAAGTTCCTGAAAGACTTTTTAGGTCAGAACCCAGAGTGGATTGTGACATGAGCAAGAATTTAAAATTATCTTATTTCAATCCACTAATATTTCAGGGTTTATTGGTTATACATCTAGAGTTACTTCCTGATGCCAACAAGTATATCCCTCGAATAGCCATTTTTTTGTTTCTCAGGATTTGATCTTAGAATATGAAGCAGTCTGTTTTTTGTTGTTTTCATTTTTTATAAGAGGAAGGAGGCAGGCAGCAAGGAAAAAAAGAAAAAGGAGGAGGAAGCATTCCTTTATTCATTTAGTTGTTCATCTTGCTTCCCCACCTGCTTCCACGTGGACTACACTGGATCTGCAAACGTAATGCCTGAGCCACCAGGGCACGCATGAACTAGTGCTTTTACTCATCCTCACTGATGGGGCTCCAGCGTGCGGCTACTCTGTTTACTTTTCCTTCATCTGCTCATTTCCACCTTCATTTTAATGAAAAAATAATGAAAGCAAAACCCAAAATGCCCTTGTAAACGGTTTCCTTGGATAATATTCTCTTACTACATCCCATATATCCATGCTTTCCTTACCACCCAGATTTCGGCATACTAACTTTTCACCAGGGTGCCCAGAGTTTCTCACAATGCACTGTCATCTGTCACTTTCTAGATGGCTGACCTTGGGAAAATAGCTTAACTACTTCAAGACTTAAATTCTTTATATAGGTAATAAATAATACATTATCTCAGATGCATCTTGTTAAAATTAAGTGAATATCAGTTACCTCATTTACATAACCCAGATACTAAAATATATCATGCATTTTAACAGTAAGTATAAAATGGATATTAATAGATTTTTATTTAAAAAAAAAACTTAATTTTGATAGATTGTAGGCATTCTATTTACATTTATTCCCTCCCTTTCTTCTTCCTTATCCCCTTAGCCTCTGTCATGAGCTATGTGTCGGGACAAAGGACTGAAGATACTTCTGTAAAGTGCTGCCACTTGCTGCCCACAGGAACCTATGAAATTCGTTCATTCTTTCACTTAGGAAATATTCATTGAGTGCTCATCCTATGCTTCTGTTAGGGAAACAGAGGCAGGATGCCTTAGCTAATGAAAATAAAAACCTGGGTTGAATAAGTGGCTGCATCCCGAGGGCAGGAGAAGGATGAAAAGAAAGATCATGGGAAGAGCCTTCATATGCAACATGTAGAAGACTGCCATGGAAAGCAGAAGCAGCAAAAATCAAGGTATGCCATTTATGCTCACAATTCCCTTCCTTCTGCCTTAGAATAAAAATATCAGTGGAAATTACTCCATAAATGTAGCCATTATGTTTTACTTCTGCCGATATTGAATTTTGTGCCTCTTCCCTGAGGACACAGGTACAGGTAGACGAGGCAGTGTTCTGTGGGTAGTTTGGAGACACTAGTCTGCAGTTTAACATTTTCTGTAGGCAGTTTTTTCATGGGTAATTGAAAGTGGGCTCTTTGAAATGCTAGTGACTTAATAATTTTCTTATGAATTAAAAAATTGGCACATGCTGTTCCTTTTTTCTTTATAGAGTATCCATTTAAACATCTTCTAGAGTTGGACGCTTTTCTAGCTTAAATATTTCAGAAATTTGAAAATTAAAAGATTTAGTATTTAGGGCATATGGTTCCTGTCCTGTTTCACATAACCACAGCTGACTCTTTAAAGTCCTGACATTTCCTGGCACAGGGACAAATGCTGCCATGTTTTACAGTTACACGGAGAGTGAGGTAATCACTAGTAGCAGAGGCATTGATGTCTTTTTCTAAGTTATTCACAGTCTTCAGGTTCCACATGTGCTGATTCCTACCTGACATCTCCTCTCTGCCACATTCAATTGCTTTTGTTAATTTCATCGATTTAAAAAGAGCAGTTCTGCTTTCTGCTTGCCTTTAAGGTGGGTGGGAGGATTGACGTATTTCCTTCACTTCCATTCCCTGCGGTTGATGACATTTTCAATAAGTAATCTTATTTTTTTGTTCTCTCTTTTGCATTATACACACATCTTTAAAATGAATCGCCATAGGTACCTGCTGTAATCATGTTATAATATACATGTGTGGGTGTATGCACACAAAATGCAGTGTATGCATACATTATGCATTGTATCTTCAGTATAATATAAAAACTATATCAATTATATATCATAGCTATATTACTGATGCACATGTATGAACATTTCATTTTTTAGTGAACACAATGCAGTGTTGAGAGGCCAGATAGGTGTGGAAAGGCCATATTTAATGAACTTTTTGGTCAGTTAGGACTACTTTCAGTCTCCAACTTGGTACTTACAAACTGGGTAACTTAATAAACGTCATTAGTTAGCAACGTCTCTAAATCAACAGACTCTTCACCAAGAATAATAAAACCTTATATCAAGGAATATTTGTGAGGATTAAATAAGGTCAAGGACCTCAGTGATTGTCTTTGCTGTGACCTTGGAATTCAGCGAAAGATGAATGCTGCCTGCTACTTGCTTATATTATTTTTGCATGAATATGCATGGCTATTCTCTAAATAATGGCAATGTTTTCCTGCTCATCTGTAATTTCTGGTTAAATAATGATTAATTCAGATGCCCGCCCCATTTCTTTTTAATTTTTTAAAAAATATTCTCAGACTGATGGACTTCATGGGTTATCTAAGTTCATTAAAATGATAGACATGCTGAATTTTTAAATATACTGACATTATCAGTGTGTCTGTGTAAAAACTAATAAATCATGATGATTTTCAGTCCAAGCATGAGTTGGACCTTGATTAAGCAATGGATGCTTCTGGTGTTTCTAGAATATTAGTATAGGCTCACATAAAGGTACATGTAAGCATATGTGAGATATAGACATCGATATATAGCACAATTATATAAAATGACAAATGTAAGAACATAACTATAAATTCTGGCATGCCTTAGATCAATCATCTTCAAAGGAGTACCGGCCACATACCCCTGGGTTCGAGTCGTGCATCCAAGGAGAAACAACCAATGTGAAAAACTAACTAAAAAATAAAGTGCTTCTTCCTCCTCTCTCTTCCTGCCTGCCTGCCTACTCGCCTCCATTCCTACCTGCACCTTTCCTTTAAAAGAAACGAGAATAAAAATTAAATGCATGTAGGAAATATACAGTACTTTCACAGAGACTTTTCAGATGTAGGAAAGCGTATGAAACTTTAAACAATAACTCCTTTTCATATCTTTGTGTCATGATACTTAACATGATCATGGGCGCTCAACATCTTTAAATTTTAATTTTCTCAACTGCAAGCCAAGGATAAAAAATATCTTCCATTTAGAACTCACTGAAATGAAAATAAATGAAAAAGCATTTATTTTGGGATAAATAACCTCTCTTATCTCCATTTTCCTCACATGCCAAATGAGGACAAGATTTACATACGATGCAAGTTTATTGTAAAGATTGAAGGAGATAAAACATTAACATGCTTTATATACATTTCTCTGGCATGTAAAAATAACAGCAATATTATTTTATGTATTCTCTGACTTTAACTAATTGAAAGAATAGATCCTTTCAAATTCTATTTAACACATTTGAATGTGAAATTTCCAAATCAAAGACCTACCCATCATTCCATCTTTTAACTATCCAACCTAAATGTTCTATACAAATTATTGTCCAGAAAATGTTAACTTCTAATATATGATAAAATGCACACGCTAAAGTATTATAATGAATATCAATATACATTTTACATGCACAAAAATATGCACATATCTGTATGTGTGTATACATATGAATTAATTTGTCTGTCCTTAGGTTCTGGATTAACTTCCTCTATCTTCAAAATAATAAACAGGCTTTTCTATAAACTGTATCTGACCCTATTTACAAAACTAATATCTACCCATTTAACCGTTTTTCTGGAAATACATACAAGAGTATCATTGGCATCCAGATATGTAACCTGAGATATAGATTGCATTTCTCTTGGAAGTATTGTTTTCCACATGTTATCATTGTGGTCTTTACATATAATCCAAAAATCATTCCAGAAAATAGCCCTATCAATTTCTATGTTACACTAAGGTATTTATATTATGACTGACTCTTTCAATCGAACATCTAACATCTAACAAACTTTTTCTGGGAAGCGAGGAAAGCTGGAGAGAAAAATCAAATCCATCCCCTATCTTTGTAAAGCTTCCAGTCAGTACTGGGGTGGGGGGTGGATGGGGGGGGGTGGTATCACTGACATTGAGTCATTTATAAAAAAAAAAAAGTAAAATAACAAATATGATCTTGTTAGAATGAAAAAAAAATGAAACAGATATTTAAGCAGTATAAATCAACTGGATTTATCAATATATTTTATTTGGAAATTGATAGAAGAAATAAGGATATAAAATCTCACTCCCCTTTCTCTGATTTTAGCATCTGGATGGATAATGGTGTTTGAGATCGACATTCTGGAAAAGAACCACTAAGTTTGATGCTGGAGATGGTAGACATCATGTAATGCTTTGATGTGGGTATGCTAGATTTAAGATGTCATTAAATTATCCCAGAGAAAATATTAAGTAGGTAGCCATCTATACAATTCTAGCTTTCAGAGGAGAGCTCAGGTAATTTGTGAGTCACTGGTATTAAGGAGATGACTGAATACTAGAACATCAATAAAATTGCTAAGAATAATATATATGAGGAAATAAAAAATGGATAAAACATTTTGAGTCGCTTTATAAGGTTATAAGAAATCATGTTAATGGGTGTGCATTTGCTTATAAGCACTCTGACTACATCAACAAACCAAATGCAGTATTAACATTGAGAGAAGTGAATGTACAATCTGAATATTATAATTGGTAACATAAAATTTATCCATTTGATAATAAATATTTATCCAACTATTGTTGGCATTAACTGATGACAAATGTGTATTCAAAATTCATTTTGATGACATTAAGATTAAACATGTTGACTTGCCTAAAATATTCTGAATAGCACTAAAAACTGCTCATATTGATGTTTTCATAATTTGAACATTAACTATTAAACACATACTTATACACTCACATTCACACATGCAAACATATACATTCAAACACTATGAAAATTGGGAATAAGATTTAAAAGAGATCAGTTAATCAGCTGGGGCAAGGAATTTAATAATTTTTTTCATTATTTATTCTTAGACATTGCCAACATCATATGTCATTTCAGTTAAAAATAATTGAAACTTTTATTAAACAATAAATATTTTAGATTAGCGTTCAGGAAAATGACATTTTTTAGAATTGGCTTTTTAACTACTCTTTAACTACTCCTATATGAGCAAATTAGAACAATATAGAAAGTGCACATACCAGAAATATCCTTCAACTAGTCTGTGCATCTCATAAAGAAAATGGCTTAATGGGATTGAAACAAACACAATGATAATTAATAAATAAACATTTTCCCTTCTTACAAAGCATACAATAGAGGGTGGATAGCATTGTGGCATTATCAATTATTCCTTCTTTGAAATTTTAAAATCTTCATCAGAAATGATGTTAAATGAAAATGATAATGATAAAGTGTAGGAAGAATCCAAGAATAGCCAGATACCTTCCTTTTGTTCCCCAGAAGAATCTTGTGCTGGGTGTCGGCCATATTGGCAAGCTCACAAGTCAAATTTTATGTAAAGAACTCAGAGTATAGCCAGTATACACTTCCTGTTCCTCCTGTATCCCACATGTGCAAACTTTTCTTGGAACTGCTTAGCTACTGATGAATCAATACTGTCACACACACCACCAGCTTTCTGTATTTCAGATCCCCTGGGGCAAGGTTTGAGGTCTTTCTACTCTAGCAAAAATGTGGAGTGTGTACAGTTAAACTACCCACATCTGCTGGGAGTGGATTCACCAGTAATGGGGACCAAGGTATTGCCAAGGGTTGAATCTTTCATACTTTTTTCTTTTAATCTAAATAAACATCATACCACTCGAGCCTTCCTGTGCTTTCTCACTGACTGGAATCAACAGGAATCAGTCTTCAATCATAGGAATGAGGCAAAAGCAACAGTATGCTAGTGGTCTCCCTTCTTCTTCTTTTACTTCTGCCATATCATTTGGTTCTCAGATATTACTTTAATCAAGTTTTTGCATTGATGAGGGAGGAGTTAAATATGGTGATGCTTTTTCAAGCACATTCACTTTCCACAGGGTGAAGACTTTGGGCTTCCGAAAACAGAAATAGGCTTTCCTTTCCCAGGGGAATTTCATTCCTGAATTGGTAGAATAGGATTTTCAGGATGCTAGAGCATAAAAGATAGGACAAACTTGTTAAAGGAGTCAGGTAGATTTTTTAATTCTTTCCAGAGTAAACTGGAATGTTGGTATTGCTCCTAAAGTCAACATTCAAATTCCCCAATCTCACTTGAAGCCTAATTGCCTGCCCACAGAGATTGAAGGTCAAGGTTCCTTTCATAATCCACCCCCTAGCAGAGTGTCCATAATCTTAGAAATCTTACTGGCTGTGACCACCAGACAACAGATGCAATCCAAGCCAGAATCCTCAAGGGCTTGCCCCTTCACTGGCACCTCAGATGCTTCTCTGTATTCTTAGTCACAGATCAGCCAGTAGGTGTTTGGCATGTGGTGTGATATGGGGCCAGAATAAACAACAAATCTATCAGAAAAGTTTAGCTATTGCAAGGAGAGGATTAAAAAAATTATGTGTTGCACAGTTGACCCAGCTAAGTTGCCCCAGCCAAGCACAGCCTAGAATACAGTTCCAAATAGACTTCTTGAGACTTGAGAGAAGACAAGACAAGCAGAAGCACTCAGTTTAGTTGAAAAAACATTCTGAATCATCTTTGACTGGGATTATAGACGCTAACCTTTATGAGGGAAGAATGGGCTACTTCTGTAGGATTGAGGGTTCAGAGGATTCTGGGGTCTCAATAATTTCATTGCATTCACCAACTTATTTCCATCCACATTCAGGATCTTATTCTTTTCCAAATAAGGTCCTGATCTTGGCAAAAACTTTAACCTTTCATGGAGCTCAGCTACTCTTAGAATTAAAATAATTTAGTTTTAATTGCTAATTAACATGCTTAGCTCAAAAACATTTTTTCCCTTGAGTGACAGGATTTAGCATGGCCACTCGGTACCGTTTTCATTGTTATTATTATTTCTCCTACATATCTCAAATACTCGATATCAAATACTGGATACTATCTATGTACTTGCTTCAACGAGTTTAGCTAATTCAACACTGCTGAAAATTCTAAGAACTGCTTGGTCATTTTGTGTTCATTGTCAGGCAGCTGATAAGCATATCCAAACATATTCTGGCATTACTTTCTTGGACCACTCCTAGCACAAGCTAGTCCAGGTTAAGTTGTTTAAAAAAAGTATATTTTGAGAGAGATTAATGTAGAGGTGTTTTATCAGGGCATGCTCTTGGTATCAAGGGAAGGGAAAGAAGCAGACCTGGACAGGAGCAGAAGTTGAATGATGATACAAGCTCAGTGGTGACATCAGCCAATGCTAGTGGGAGATTTGACATGAAGTAACCCTTCATTATTGTGCTGACCTGTCCTTTCATTGATCACTTATTGAACATAATCCATGCTGGGGAAAGTGTCTCCTTTCAGCTAAAGCAGTGCTGGTAGGAGATTGAAGTTTGTGGGTTATCTGAGCATAACATTTCCAGACTCTAGGGAAATAAATCCTCTATTCCTGGAGAGGTTCTTGACTGTGCATCATAGAGCTCACAAACACCTAATTATATCTATAGTAAACTATGACAATAGCAATAAAAGACAGTTTACCTTTCAAACCTGGAGATTTTCTACCTATTTATTTGCTATTTTTCAAAAGTTCTATAATTTAAGAGAACTCCTTGTGGCTATACATTTTCCTGGCTTGGCTTTCTCTATATCAATAAATATGAACTGTATTTCATTTTTTAAATACCTATTTTCTAATATAAGAACTTACAAGGAAGACACCAGAATGTATCTTTTTTTTTAATCACTTTACTGATTAAATATAGCATAGCATAGCAAGGGTTCCATATTTGTAGAATGGCTGTTGACTGGATACCAACACATTGTTCATTTGTCATGCTTACTATCCCTTAGTTTACTTTCAACAAAAGGTACTAAATTTAAAGACAATAACTACACTGCAGTTATTACTATTATTTTCTGATGTCACTTTATTTTCATACAAATATCTAATGTTTAAAAGTTTCTCCTAATATTTTAGGGGAGAACACCCTCAGTAAATGGTCTATTTCTGATCTTCATGCAAATTTGATGATCTTAAAATAAGATTTCCTACTACTGTTAATACCTGAAGATTTCAAAACTTTTACATTGGATTTGGAAATAATCACCCTTGGTTGTCAATAACTTCGCCAGAGAGAAAAAAAATGCATGGCACTTCTCTTTTGCTTCAACATCTGTGATTCTCTTTCTATAAGTTCTTTTTTTTTTTTTGGCAATGGGAATACTTTCTATTTCTCTGTTGGACAGTAACCAGTTGTCAGTAACTATCAAAATACAGCAGAGAAAAGTATCTGCTTTCTATCTTCTAGTTCCTTGAAAAATTAATGTACCTTTTAGGAATTACTCTAGAAATGTTTATAGAAGATTGTTAGTTTTGGGGAAAATATGCCAGATGCACATGTTGGCTGTGCATTAAGGGAATGGATGGTAAGTTTGCATTCTGCAGTTTTATTGCACTGTGGGAAAACCATTGCCCCAATCCAGAGAATATGCTACTAGAAGCCCCAAATATGTCACAAGGATTGATTGTGTGGAAACTGCAAAAGACAATTCAGCACAATTTTCTGAGGAACAGAACATTTTTACAAGATTCATTGGAAGGTCCACTTGAATAAAGAATGCAAAATTCCTTACATGCCAAGCTGGGCCATCATATAGCCTCCTCTGGTATAGCATTTGGTCTGCTATTGGTCCATCCTGATTTCTTTGAAAGGTAATTGTATTACTAGAAATGTTAATCCTGCAGCATAAATCCATATATGACATAGTTCTCTGGTATAAATCCCAAGAGAAAATTTGTTGGGAAGTTGTTCTTTAATATTAATAGTCATACATTTTAAAAAATTCTGCAGATGAGAAATACTGTTATGGGATGAATTGTGTCTATATAAAATTAATACGTTGAAGTCTTAACAACCAGTATCTTGGAACATGACAATATTTGGAGAGAGGGTCTTTAAAGAGGTAGTTAAGGTAAAATTAGGTCGTTATGGTGGGACCGCATCTGACATGAATGGTGTCTTTCAAGAACAAATTTGGATACAAACACAAAGGGAAGACTATGTATAGAGAGAAGATGGCCATATGCAAGCCACCTAGAGTCTTCTGAAGAAATCATTTGAAGACAACTTGCTCTTGTACTTCTAGTCTCCATAATTATGACAAAATAAATTTCTGTTGTTTAAGTCACCTAGTTTGCAGTATTTTGTCATGGCAGCTCTAAGACATTATTAATACAGTGCCTGCAACAATAATAAAACTTCTTGAATTTTTGACTTGTGTGCTTAACTACCCATTAGTTCCTGGAGATTACTATTTATTTTTCTGAAAGATTTTGTCAAAATTAGAGTAAACTAGTACCCATTATTTAATAAAATGGTTTTAGATTTCTTATCAAAAAGAATTTTTTTTAATCTCTAAATGTCATCCAAGGATGGTGATGCAGTGAACAATTATGATAGGACACTGTTTCTGACTAAGAAGAAGATAAAATATAATTAAGCATTTTTGTTCTGGTATCTGGGGTTGAAAGTATCTGACTTCTGGTCTCTAGACTGTGAGAATATACATTTCTGTCATTTAAGTTGCCCAGTGTGTGGCATCATGGCGGTCTTAGATAGCTGTTGAGAACATACTAACAAAAGATAAGCTTTTGTATTGTCTGAAAAAAAGGTTTCATATTTATTAGAAAGTTAATGGCTTATGTTTATGTAGGATAATATGGAATAAGACCAGTTTTCATAAATGTATACTCTGAGACAGCACAAAGTCACTCATTTATATTCATGTTATCCTTTCCCTTTCTGAATCATCGATTGTATTTGAGGAAAGGCAAAATCAGCAAAAATTGTTAGAAACTAAATTTTTAAAAGACTGTATTTTCCTTACAGAAATCATGGTATTCATTCAATATAAGGGAATAAAACATCATAAAGTAGAGGAATATGGTTTGTATATTTATCATTGTATTTAGCAAAAATGTAATGCACATAATTTAAGTTCTAAAAACTTTTCAGTTTAGTTGGTTTCTAAACTACCTTATTCTGGAGAAAAACTGATATTTGTCATTAAATGTTTATAGACATAATTCTATGCAGGTTTAATAGAGTTAATAATTTAAATAAAATTTTCCTATCTTTAAAAAAGAGAACAAAAAAGAAAATGAAATTTTCTAATAATACTGTGACTTTGGTTTAGCCTTTCATTTTTTTCCACGATTATGTGTGTAGGTATATGTAATACTTGCCCCCAGACAAATACTTCCAAACTTCCTAAATTGGGAAAACATGGTTTAAGTGACAATCTATATGGAAAAAGAAGAGACTGAAATGTTTTGGTTTGCACCCCAGGTGATTAATTTTTATTTCAGAAGAAATTATAGAGAAGGTATAAGAATTGTGATAAATATCAACAACAGAGAGTCTCACCAATGATATTACCTGGTAGCTTAAAAAATAGAGTGCCACACTTAAGTGTCACTTGACAGAAAATCATAGCCATATTGTTTCATCTCTTCATTCCATTCAGAATAAAAGTAGATTCAAACTAATTATGAAGAAACATTATAGAGTATAAGGAATATCCCATTGTCATCTGAACATTATTAAAACAAGTTCAATAAAAATTTATCAAAATTGTTGAAGTCTTATTTCAGGACACCAATATTTCACAGTACCTGAGTGCGGGCCATAAATGTCCAAAGATGTTTTTACTCAGTGTCACTGTAGCACCTATTCCTTTTTATTTGTTCTTCCACAGTAAGTTGCTCAGTCTGGACCGCCAGTCTGGAAAATGAAGGCTTAGCTGCATATTCACTGCTCAGAGTATCAAAACTTGTGCTTCTGTTAACGTGAGCTGCTTCTATTGTTTCACGATGCCAATGTTTAATGTCCTTCTCAAATTCTCTTAGACACATTTTTTTAATTTTATTTACAGAATCTATTAAATCATGCTCAAATATGTTCTCATTCTTCTTGGAAAAAGCAGAGATTTTCACAGTGTTAGAAAAGAAGAAGTGTAGATTTTTGTTATTTGAGTGGTTTCCTCTGATGTTTAAGACATTTGCATCAGAAGAGGCCATTGAGCATTTCCCCTTTACTGCTAATGCACGACTGAAGCTGGATTTTGGAGCAGACTGTACAGGACTGCCAGCAGTACCTCTGTTGGTCTGTTTATCCAGAGCTATAGCTAATACATTCCTTGAATAAGTCTTTTCGGATTCAAATATTCCAAGTAACTCTGAGATTCTAGATGCATTTTCTAAATTTTTTACTTGATATTCATTTGCGGTGCACTTTGCTTCTCTTGACAGTGGTAATAGATTAGGAAATTCTAAAATAGATGCCTTCTGCCTGCAACTATTCAGATATGAAACTGCTACATAATTGTTATTATTATTCTTATTCAAATTCTCTTTACGATTTTCCAGCACCACCTCATCTTCAGTGTTAGTAACCTGTAAAACTTCTGCATCATCAGGTTCATTAGCTTTTTCATTTTTCCCCTTCTCAGCACTCTGCACAACCACATTATTATTGTCATTAAGATCCATTTCACTTTTCCTCTTATTCTTTGAATCTTCAGCCTCTTTCAGCTTAGCTTGCACATTCTTATTTCCTCCCTTCTCATCTTTTCTTGTTTCGAACATTTCTATTGCTTTGATTTCTGTAACATCCTCTTTCTGACACATATGGACAGACTGCAGATATGGCTGCAGGAAACAAATGTTACCTTGCTCTTGCCCTTTATTTTCCAGAGCTTTCATGTTTTCAATTAGTGATTCACTTTTGAATTCAGCAGATGTAGGGGTTGTCATTTCAGGTGGCCATTTAGGTTTAATCATTTTGAGTTCTTCCTCAAGTGGGGAGCTTTTCTTTGGCATCTCTCTGGAAGGTGGCCAAGTGATTTTTAATTTTCCTCTCTCCCCAAATTTTCTCAAATCTGCCCTTTGCCTTTCACTGTTACCAGCATCTAAATGTTTATTAACATCTCCAAGTACAGGTGTGTGTTCTACACTGTTTTTATACATATTTGGTTCTTCATTAGAAATAAAGTCCACTGAGCTGCTTTGATTTTTGCAATTCCATCGATCTTTATGTTGCTTGTGTCCAAAACCTTCATCATAATTTCCTTTAGATTTGAAAAGTTGCTTAAAGTGAGGTTTACAATATATTTGTCCATGAAGTGATGCATAATTTCCCAAACTGTCAAAAAAGAAAAAAAATTACACTCTGTATACACATCAAAAATTCACAAGGAACTAGAGAATTCATTATTTCAAGACTGAAAAAGAGACTCAGTACAATTAATTTATTGGCAACAGAAATATGCCTATTAATAGAACATTCCTATTAGATAATAGCTATCACCAATATCTAACGTGATATATGTCTTACATTATTTAGAATTTCATGATGTATAGCAGATATTGCTCTAATAGGTACTAGAGTAATGAAAATGTGTTTATATATATTACAAAATAAGAGGACTAAATCTGTACTACAGTGATTTATGTAAGGGGTGGCAATTTTCATTACATTCCATATAGCATATACATAGAAATGAACTATTTGAACTTCCTTGTTAACTGGATTTTGAATGAATTGGAAAGCTTGCCTATGTAATTATTTATCTGCTGTCTTTGGGGAGATCAACAAATAGAATGCCTGTTAAATTAAACTCAAATTTAGTCAAAGGCAGTAGCATTGTTTTTTAATGTCTCTGAATCTCCACACAGAAACAGATACATCAACTAGATAACAAAATCTAAAACCCATGGATAACATTTATGACAAAATTAAGTTAAAAGATTTTCCCACCAACCCAGAATACAAGAAGATAAGGACAAACCACTATAAGACCAGCATGACAGTTGCATCTTTACGGGTGGTAGCAAAGGGAGTAAGGTAGGTATCTGATGAACCTGAAAGTATACTAATAGCAAAAGAGAAAGAACACAGGAGACTAAGATGGAGAGGAAGCAAGTTAGGAAATCCCAGAAATCAGGGCATCACAGTTTTCTGAAAAGTCTAAAAACTGAAAGAGGTAGTTCTTGAAGTTAGGAAAGTCATTAGGAATTTTCTACCTTCTAACATTTGGGGATACAAACCCCATAAAAATTAAGCAACAGAAAAGTATCAATGTCAAATATACAAAGCTATTATAAGAAAATAAAAGCATAAGAGACATTATACCATCACTGCAAACAATGAAAACATGCTAGACAAACATATTCTTAAAAGCTTAAATTTTTAAACTACTATTTCACAATGAGCTAAAAGGCATCAAGGAAATCATACAAGACCAAAAAGAACAGCATAGATTATAATTAGACAGAGTCATAAATTAGGTTCCAGAAATGAGGAAATGAAAAACAAAGGAAAAAATCCATCATCAATGAAAATTAAAGTAAAAGAAATTCAGGAGCAAATAAATACAACAGAATATGTCTTAAGAAGGTAAATAAGAAGCACAACGTGGAGAAATAGAGGTTAGGTCAGTTGCCTCCAAAGGAACACAAGGTCATATGCCCCTGGACTGGAGTCTCAGGTCTGGGGAGAAACAACATAAACAACTAAAATGAAATAAATGTAAAATGTTTCATCTTCCTCTCTCCTCTGCCTTTCTGATCACCTTCATTCCTGCATGAACATCTTTTGAAAAAAAAAAAAAAAAAAAAAAAAAAAAAAAAAAAAGTATCAGTGAACTTTCCTTACATAAAAAAGTACCAAAGTACATATTTAAAGAGAACACTGTGTAACTGACACTAGGAACCCAGGATAATGAATGCCAAGAGCTAGTCTAGTGAAATCACTGTAAACTTTCTTTTTTTAAAGAGGAAGGAAGCAGGCAGGAATAAAGGCAGGCAAGCAGAAATAGAGAGAAGTAAGAAGCATTATTTATTTATTTGTTTGTTTTTTATGCTGTCCAAATCCCCCAGAGACCCACTCCCCCCCTGGTTGGAGAACTCAGGTCCTTGGGCTTTACATGGACTCTGTTCCAGTCACAAACTTAACACCTGAATGACCAGGGCACACCTGGACTGACTTTCAACATAAAGACAAAAATTATTTTTTCTCTAAAAAGAAAAAAAAAAGCTTAGGACAAAAGAGAAAGAAAATTAGATTGTTATTAGACATTTCCAACTTTCATGTCACAAGTAACTATAATAATGCATGTAAAATACTCAATGAAAGAAAAAGTAAGCCAAGGATTTTACCTTCATTAATACCTTCATTAAAACCAACATTCCATGTAAAGATCACAGACAAATTGTTATCAGCATGTAAGAACTCAAGGAATATAGATTCCAATGTTGGAAGAGCATAGTTTAAGAACTATCCAGTAGTTTATACAGACAGATGTATGAGCAGAAAATTAACTAGCTGGCAAAACTTGAGACTGCTAAGAGGAAGGACCCCATTTAAACAGCTTAGCTGTGAGACTCAGCTATTTAATCATGCCATTTACTCTAGGTAACCTTACTGACCTTCGGAACTGCTCCAGCCCTCCGAGTACACCCATGGAGGTGGGGGAGGGGTCCGGGCCCCTCCATTCCCCCTTAGATATATGCAAAATCCATTTTTACCTTTATGTGAGATGTGGGCAGCACACGTGCAACACACACATGTACATTCCGTTTAAATGTAACTTTTCCACTTTGCAGCGAGCTTAAACTCCCTGCTAATGCTTTTAACAAACTTGTTGTGTGATCCTGACCAACTGGGTCTCTCCACGAATTTTTTGGGACAGACTCAGTGTCTCATCAGGCTATCTCAGCTTACTCACCCCAACATCATATTTGGCACCCAACATGAGGCGGAGATGCCTGTGACCAGCAGCACCAGTAAATTTAGTTTCTTCCTTTTTCTTTTTCTCTCTGTGAGGGTCAACCATTATTTGCCAGTGCTGAAACACAAGATTTATGGCAGTCCCACTCTTTCTTCTTTTCCCAGAGGCTGGACAGGGAAAGTACATTTTTTTTTTCAGAGAAATCTGTGGCACACATTTGGGGACTGAGAGACCCGGGAAATTCTTTTCGTCAGAATGGCATCAGGCAAAATCTGGGGTAAAAGACACCAGCTTCCAAAAATATCTCCTCACATTTTTCTTTCTTTTCCTTCCTGTTATATCTTCTGCTTTCACTTGTTTTTACTCGCCTTTGGAGTCAACATTTTCAGGCTAAGATTCCTCTGTTTCTTGCACTCACTTCCCTTTGCTTTCCAGAATTGGCGCCTTCATAGTAGCATTTCCTGTATCTGACCACACCAAGGTCAATTGGAAGTGGCTGGATGGTAATTGCTTGTAACCAAACACTGGCTGGTCTCATGGTGTGTGTCCATGTATTATTGCCACTGCAGACTGAAAGCATGAACCAGAACTGCCTCAGCAGCCTACACAGCACATTTTTGAGCAGCACATTTTTGAGTTCAGCTTGCTGCTGCGGAGGCAGGCCACCCCTCCCACAGCTCCTTTCACAGGTTTCAGTGTCATGGCCACCAGCCATGGTTTTCAGCTTCTAACTCCTCCTGGTCAAGCAGTGCAGTTCTCTCTGCCCCACAATGCAATAGCTTGTTCTTACTGGTGGGCCACAGCCCATTGTGCACCAGGAAATTCTGAAGATGTCTCCTGAAGCACCCTGAGATCTGGCCGACTTGCCCCAGCTTCTGCTTCTTAGCCTTCCTAATAAACCATGCTTACTCTGTTGGCAGTCTGAGAGGTGGAATCAAACCCCTCCTCCCCAAAGCCATGAGGCTGCTCTCACCCCTTCTTTTCATATCTATAAAATAAGTAATTGTTTAATTCTTTTCTTTTTACAGCTTCTCCTTATAATTATGCCTTTATTTCTTTTTACCAAATTTGTTAAAAACTCACTGTTAATATTCTGATCTCTTCACTGTCCTATCATTAGGATAGGCAGCTGGGTAGGTGACTGAGGGAGACAAAGGATATATCTGACTCGACCATAAAATGGCAGTGGTCGATGGGTCTGGAAGAACTAGATGGGCAGAGGCAGAAGGAGATAGCAAAGGGAGACTTTGAAACTATTGACAGTTATGCAAAATAACTGGGTGGGGCAGGGTCTTGAAACATTTAATCAGATAAATGCCTGAGGTAAAAAGAAGGTATATAATCCTGCCCCAGAGCACTGGTGGTGGGTTTTTTCTCCAGCTCTGAGCAATTAAGGCAGCCCTTTTGGATCTCTCCATAATGTACTCTCTTATTCCCTCTTAAATTCTTCCTTGACTTCTGTCTGGCATTTTTTAATTCTTTCATTCACCAAGACAAGAACCAAGATTTATCCATTCATGCATGGTGACAAGACTTTATCTATTTCATCATGCTGGCACTATAGGATTCACCATTAAACTAATTGTATCCTCAGATTACAGGGAAACTGGAATAGAAAGCAGGCATTGAAAAGTCTAATCCGAATTGCCCTTTCTGTGGGACTACATGTTTCTCCATATTAACCTGATAGAGAATTGGAGAGTGGTACTAGAAAACCCCCAGGTGGGCAGGAATACCAAGTTAGATATGAGAGAGAAATAATTATTTTGAGAAACTGCAGGAAATTTAACATTCATGGAAAGTAACAGGCAATGAGAGGAAGAAGAGGTAGAGAGAGGGGCAAGGGTAAAAAATCCTGATTGCCTTATAAATTCATACTAAAATGTTATTTTTTGATAGAGGAAGTTATGTTTTAAACAGGGAAGTGAGCTCAGATTTGCGTTTTACAAAGATCATTCTCACTACATTGGAAGCATGGTATTGGCACATATTGCTAGTGGTCCAGATGCTGGTGGTGAAGATACTGAAGGCAGAGAGACCAACTATCAAAATAGGTTTTTTCATTATTGCAAGTGAAGGATGGTACTTGCTTGATACATGCCTGGACTGTACAGATGGAGAAAAGGATACAATTCAACAGGTATTTATAGGACAGAAATTTAAAAACTTGGTGATTTCCTGGGTGGAGGAAATGAAGGAAAGGAAGGAATCAAGGGTAGTTTCATATTTCAGTAATTGAGATCATCTTAACGTCATTTACTAAGTCTATGAGTCAAGGAAGGTATTTAAATAGAAGATAATGGCATATTGATTTTGCTATACTTATGAGAAATCAAATTAGAGATGCGTATTGGTTATTGAGATAGAAGCATCTACTACATGAAGAAAAGAGACTAGCTGTGTTGATGTTTGGGTCATAACCACATGGATGATGGTTAAAATTAGGAGAGTAGGTGTGATAAATCAGAAAGAATACAAACAATAAGAAGAATACATGTCCATAACAGAATTATGAGGAATTCTAACATCTAGATAGTGGACAGAGATAGTCACAGGATTCTGAGAAGGACCTGTCCAACGGTAGGAGGAAATCCATTATTCTTTGGTGTCATGGAAACCAAGGGAAAAGAACTTGCAATGAGGGGTGTTTAACATTGTCAATTAAAGTCAAGAAAAATACAGTTTGAGAGCTGCAATTGGATTTAGCAAAATAATTACATTTCAGCATCTAAGACTACAATCACAGCAAATGCCACAGTCATTTAGAAGCATTTACCTCAAGAGTTTTGGATAATGGGTGCTTTTGTTATTGTGTTGATAGGGTACTTCTGTTGCACCAGAAAATAAACATTGTGTTTGTCTGACCTGACCTTACATTATTTTAAGTCCTTCCTTCCTTCCTTTCCTTGCTCCCTTCCTCCCTCCCTCCCTCCTTCCTTCCTCCCTCTCTACTTTTCTTTTTCTTTTTTTTTTCTTACTTTGATATAGCACAAACATAGATAAAGTCCAGTCTACCAGCTGATTTTTGTATTTGAAACTTCCCTAGAACATAGTCAGGCCTAATAGTTTATAACCACACCCATTAGGTAGCTGCTTTTACACTTCATTGCAAAGTTGAGTAGTAACAGAAATAATATGTCCTGAAAGTTGAAAATATTTGTCATCTGGTCCTTTATAGATAAAGTTTATAATTTCTGTTCTAGAGTTTAGACTTTTGACTAAATTAAAAATTAATCTTGATTTGCACAGTAATTTTGATTTTTCTTGTCTTTGTAATCTCCATGTTTGAGCAAAGGGAAGCCTTCTGGATTTGATTTGGAAAGAAAAATTTCAAAAGGAAAAGAATCACAGCCATCCTGAACAAAACATAACAGAATATAACCGTATGCCTTTCCTGGTTGGGTTAACTAATGGCAGTGAGATCTGTAGAAATCTGCATATTCCTAGAGACATGGTTTTATAAGTACACGGTAGACTCTTTGCAGTGTCATAGTCTACAAAACATTTACCTCAGTTTACTGTTGCAGTGGTGGCATCGGAAGCAGGACTTATGAAAACTCTGCTTGTCTGCTACTAGGCACTCCATTGGATAGACTGTCTCTTGACAGAGGATACATGTTTCCTTGTCTTGGAGTAGCAGTTTCTAAAAATAAAAATGTAAAAACACTTATATAGTGTTATCTTCAATCACATTGTAAAAACAAATAAAATAAAACAACAATGCAATAAAAATCATGCAGTTAAATTAGGAAGTTCCAAGTCTACTGTCTTAATATTTCTTCTCTGGACATGGGTCATCCTACCATCAGCTTAAGGTTCTGGTACAATTGACCTTCCTCTAGGATCTGTACTATTTAGATTATACAAGTTGACTTTTGCTATTTAGGAAATATACATGAATAAATAGGTTCCTTAATTATAATATATTAAAATAATACATGTAGTAAAATTCAGCTGTGACAACTTACCATCTTAGAAACATATACATATATATATGTAACTTGGTCCATTAAAATATTCTGGAGAGGTATTTCCAAAATATTTACACAGTTTTTAAGCTGAGGATATATTTTTAAGAAAAAAATTTTATGACTTTGTCTTGACTCTATGACACCAATTCTTAACTTTACTACCATGAGACTCCTGAATACATCGAAATGTTCAGGACCATTTGCCTCAGTCTAAGTGGCTTTAAATTTTAGGACTTTTGTGAGTCTCATATCTTCCTTTTACAGTTTTTCCTCATCTTCCTTTGCTCTAAAGTACCAGCAGTCACTTGCTGCTGCTCACAAGTGAATGGGAGTCCCTGTGAATAAGAGTAGCTATATTACTAATCTGAGTTTGCAGAGTGGTTCAAATCTGACCTGAACTTTCAGCTCCATATTGCTTGATCCTCAAAACATCCTGTGAGAATAACTAAATTTTCGTGGTAGTTATATATGAGCCAATATGCTCAGTGCTATTTATACAAACATAATATAGGCATTAGTGCATCAAGGTCCAATTTGAGATGCTGAGGGATCTTTGATGATTTGGTTTTAGCAGAGAACATATTTTTATATTTAACACTAGTTTCTTTGTATTTTCTATATGTTTTTATCTATCTTAGCAGAAAGTGAGCTTTTGAAATGAATTAGACAGCTCTGCTTAATTATGCCAGAAGTAAGCATATTAAGAAATTATATTAATCTGATAAATTAGACATATGTTTTAAATATGATAGAGGCATAATTATTAGTTTCATCAGTTTTTATTTTTAAACTTGCTATCTCTTTCAATCTGTCCAAAAAGAATGAACTGTATTAATGATGTACATTAATTGTGTCAAATCATTATATTGCAAAGCCTCATTAATTGGAAAAAGTAGGGAAATATAAAGAAATAAACTATTCTCTGATGTTAAAAATGTGCAGTGTTCATATGTTTTAAATTTCCTTTTCTCCAAAAATAATACAAAATATAAAACTTATTATCCTTCTCATCTGTGAATAAGGCCAATTTGAATAATTTGTAGTTTATTTTACGAAAGGTTAAAAAAAAATCCCACTAGTATTAAAGAAAGCTAACTCCATCTAACTCAATAGCAATAATTAAGTATATACAAGGTTTAATTTCATATCAACACTTTTGTTAGAGACACCAATCAATAAAAAGATCCTTAAAGCATATAGGAAGAGTATAAATAGTTTCTTGGATTATTACCAGTTTGTATTGAATTCAAAGTCAAACACCACTTAAATATGGTAGTTAAAAATATATCAATAGTAGGTCAAAGGATGTTATCTAATCATCTAAAACAACTAGATAAAAAACAACTTTTAATAAGAAATAGTAATAATGAGTTATAGCAGTGTACTGAATACATACACAGTTCTATATACTCATAATACTATCACAATAACAATTATTACTGTCATTTTTTATCCAAAACCTTATTTATCTTGACAAATATAGTCCTCAATAATCTACATAATAGTATTTGCTATTCTCACATAGCACAGGTAAATATTTCAGATGCTTTTGTAAAGAGAAAATAGCAAAGACAAGCATTGTAAAGAGAAGGTTATCTCAGTATTCAGGGAAAGCTGTTAGTTTTAGGTTATGTTGTCTGGTTATTTCCACACACTCTTTTAACTGCAAATCATCTTAGCTATAGAAAACATGCCTTTAAGTGGGTTAATCTTCCTTTATACTTTACAAGCTCATTTACCACTGATAAATGCAGATTCCTCTTGGAAGGTGGTTCTCATTTCAGTTGCAGAAGCATCTGAGGTTGCATACCCCAGGTTTTTAAAAACTCTTTCACTCTCTTGCCATGTCTCTTGGAAATTCTTCCTGATTCCTTTAGGAGAATCAGAAATATCTAAAATGTGGCCAGCGATGACATCTTCATAGGTTGGAGGGGCATGCTTGAAGTCGAAGCCAGATTTGCTAGCTTCTGAGCTATGTGATGAAGAGATGGTCATCTTCGACCCAGCAACTTGACTCTCAAATGCGTCTACACCTGAGAAATGTTCACTTAGAGACCTTGTTTCTGAGTGTACCCTGGGTTGCTTAACAGTAATTTTTTCTTGCAGCTTTCTAGGACTGTTGCATGGAAAGCGTGTAAAACTAGTATTTCCTAAAGACGTTGACCCAAATTCCTTCTTACAAAATGTATGACTTTCTTGTTTTATATTATCATTTGCTTCTCCATTTGTAAAAACTCTTCTATTTGACTTTGCTTCGAAAACCGGGCCATCCTCAAATTCCCTGAACCATCTGTTTATTTCATTTTCATGGTCATTCAGGAAATTTCCAGTCATTTGAACAGTTCGGTTGGCTGCTTCGTATCTCTGAGTGTGCTCTGACAGATGAGGTCCTTCGACTTTGCGGATTATTTCCACAGCATCAAAACTTTCAGTATCTGGCACTATGTGCTTTACTCCATCTTTGTGAACGTAAGTCGCCCTTTGCTCTACCTTCCTAACTTCCTCTTGAGCTTCCTTGGATTCTTTGAAGGAACTGCTATCAACATGATTGACACTGATAGGTATTGTGATTGTAGGAGAGTCCCTACCGCGAGTTTCTATCTTAATTTGACGACGAAGCGTTGCAGGGGACGTGATGATCTCAGACCTCTTCACCACTGGAACCTGAGTTACGGATGAACATGGGATGGTCCCTCTGGATAACTTTGCAGTGGTGTCTCTGAGTTTGACGAGTTGTTCAGAGCGACTTCTGGGAGGAGATGGGGAGGCATTTGCTCTGTGAATTCTAGATGTTAATGACATGGGGCTTCTCAGTGATGCTTCAGTCAAATGGTCTGTTTTGGGGGACTGAGAAAGCTCATCCTTAGTGGAAGTTTCTGTTCGCCGGGCAGTAGACTCAATTGTTATAAAAGTTGGTGATGGTGGTCGTGTTTTTAAAGAGGCGGAAGCCTTGCTATCATCTTGTTTAATTTCCTGATGGGTTTTCACATGATTTTGAGCAGTTGCCTCAACTGCAAGCAGTTGACTTGTTACTTGGTGGCGCTCTGCTTTTTCTACAGTCGTATTTTCTTTCTCTTCAATGTTTTTAGTATAACTGACATTAATATTACGTACTTTAGATACTGTTTCATTAAGATTGGTAGATTTAGTTCTCTGCTTTCCTGCTTTGGAGGATGTAATGGCTGTTTGAATTATGTTTTCACAGGACACAAGCATATCCTCTGCTTGAGTTTTAATATGCATTATTTCTTCTTTAATTTTTTCTATATTATTCTCCACAGCAATGCAAACTCCATATTTTCTCTTTTCGTCACTTAACAGCCATGCTGGAATACTATTTAATAGTGTCTGAAATGTTTTAAGGTCATTTTTATTTGGCTCTGCTTCAAACTGCTTTATCCTAGACAAAATCTCTTTTAGTTCTTCACGTTTTCTCAAGAATTCCAATATATTTACAGCACTGTTTCTATCACACTGCTGGGATTCTTTCACAGAGGAAAATACAGATTTGTTCTGTGTAATCTCTTGCTCTGAATCTTTAGTATTTGAAGAGACTTGTTTCTGTTGCGTACCCTTGACTCCAAGACATTTTTCTTCCTGCAGATCAGTATATGGCTGGGGCAATTTTTTATGTTCAGCTTGACTTTCAGAAGTCTGTACTTGTATTTGCTGAGAATTCTGCATCTGTGAATTAAGATGTGCATCAGTAAACTTTTGCTTGACCACCTTCTGTGCTGATTTGTTCAAATGTTCCTGTTTTCTTTCAATCATTTGTCTTTCTTCTCTTAGACCAATCATTTGTGGTCCCTGAATTGTTCGTTCACTTCCTAGAAGTTTCCCACTTGCAAATTCTTGAAATTCTCTTTGTTTTTCATGAATTCTATTGAGGTTGCTTTCATGGTTTTTCCCTGCAGGTTCTGTAGGTAATGTTACAGTCGCTCTTTTTTCCTTCATAGGTAACTGATAATGTTCTTCAGTCACAGGTGTTTTCTTGCAATATTTGGTGCTTGCCTCGCTTTTCTCAGTATCCTGGTACTGCTGTTTGGAGATGGTTTGAATATCAACTTCAGATTGCTTTTCATAGCTTTCAGAGCTGTGATCCATTTCATTTAATTTATGATCTAGAGAGGGAGTCCTGATAGTTTTAACTTTGAGACTTGGGGAAACCGATGTGTTTTGGGGCAAATGCAACTGCTCCAGATATTTCTTCTGTTGTGTTAGCTGTGTGCTATGTTCTTGGTGACTCTGTTTGGTTTCCCAAGCTGATTTAGTTTGCATAATGCTTGTTGAGCTCTGTAAAACTTCCTTTTTCACAGTATCTTTGTCTTCAGAGGCTAGTAAACCATCTTGTCGCCTCTTGGCAGTGACTGTCAATACTGGTATTGTGGAGACTTGATTATCCCTACACACGCCTAGTACTTGAGAATTCTTTTGAGAGTCTGGGTTGGGTTGGACCAGTACTTCCTTGTCCAATTCTGATATGTTTTGATTTTGACTTTCTGTTTTGATTACGTTATAGTAAGAACAGTCACGTTTCTGCTTTTCAAGTTCTTCTCTTTGTTGTCTGTATTTTTCTTCAGCAATCATTAAAGGTGTCTTGAATTTTCTCATATAAGGTTTTGGACTTTGTTGTCCTGAACCCGCTGGAAAAGAATGAGATTTTACAAGAGGTACTATCTGCTTTCCCTTGGTTGGTGAATTTTCTGGAGCTGCCTGTGAGAGAGACCGTGTAGAGTGCATAGAGAGTTGTTTTCTTTCATCAAGATTTTTCTTAGACATGTTCTGCTTTGTCTCTATGTGTTCACTGCTACTTGTTATTATTACTCCTTTGTGATCCTTTGAGGAGGTACTGTGACAGTCCATGTCTGGCAGGGACTTTTCCAATTTAACTTTTGAGGAATCATGGTTCTTTTTATTTTCGAACTGTTTAAGAAATTTGGGTTTGGGCAGTGTGGGGGGTGGTAGACGTACTCCCGGTTTTCCTGTTATTATTTTAGCTTGAGAATGGGTTTGCTGAGAGTTTGAGGTTTCTTCTTGGCAATATTGCATAGATGATTTACTATATTTTTCTTCAGCAGAGGAGGAAAAGAGATGTGCTGGTTGTAGAGACAGAGTTGGAGGAGGAGCAGGTGGTTGAAACACTGACAAACATTCTCTTTCAGATTTCTGATCTTCTGGTGGTGGAGGAAGAGGGAGACCTGAGAGACTTTCAAATTCAGCCCTTATCTTCTCTGTGGACAGTGGAGGAGAGGCATTTTTTTCAGGCGCCATCAATAAAGGAGGTGGAGGAGGAAGAGGAAATTCAATTTCAGATGATGCGTTAGAAGGTGGAGGAGGAGGTGGAGATGGAGGTGGAAGAGGGCAGTCACTTTCTTTTACATTATTTTCAGAGTGTAAGCTGATAGGATGAAATGATGTTTCCATTGCCATTTTTAATTCTGTGGAAGTATTTGTCTTCATTAGAAAGTCCTGGTTTTTCAAATAAACATCAGTCTTCTGCTTTTTGTCAGTTGTCTTAAATTTATTGTGGTCTTTTTGGGAGACTCTCGCTTCTGTTACATTCAATATGGTTTGATCTACAGGCAAAGTCTGCCACACTGGTGGAAGGGTCATGTTCTTCTTTAGATCTTCATTAGAGTATTGCATTTCTTGCTTTAACAATGTTTGCTTCTGAAAGTCCCCTGTAACTTCATAACTATCTCCAACGGTTTTATTGGCTAAACTCTGGGTAGGACTGATCTTGGAATTCTGTGTATCAGTTTCTGTTGATATTTTAATGTTTTTGGTATTCTTAAGACTTTTTACAGGAAAAGTCTCATTCTTCTGGTGATCATTTCTCAGTGGGCATGTTTGAGTCTGTTGCTTTTCAAGTATTTTATGAACAGATTGGGTGGCATTAAAGACATCATCCTTCTTCTGTTTTCTCATAGTCTCTGATTCCTTAGTTTTCAGATTTTCCTTAATTGATAGGGTTGAAGTTAATTGCCTACTCATATGTTCATCTCTATGGTGTTGCTCTCTTGTCATATCAGTCCAGACAGCCATTCTGTCCTCTGAGCCCAGCACATTTTTAATAGCTTTGTGTTCAGAATTGGATAGTCTTCTGAGACTTTTCTCAAGGGCATCATTGTTTTGTTCACGATCTATGACAATCTTTATGGTACCTTTGGGGGCTTTTGGAAGATTAACCTCTGTTCTTTCTTCTGCTAAATACCCATGACAAGATTTGCCTGTAGTTTTATTGAAGGAGTCTGCTCTTTCTTGCCACTTGGCAGCTGGTTCAAATGGTCCTGGTCTTGGTTGAAGAACACTCTTTTTGTCCCTCTGAACAGTCACCTGATGCGTCTCTATTTCCTGTTCTTCTGAGGATCCTACCCTCCTGGCTTGTGCATCTTTTTTATCTACCTCTTTAAAAGCCCTTTGTACTTCTTTCAGATTCCTTAATGATGTTTCAAGGTCTTGTCGGATAAGCTCTTTTTTCAGGATTTCTGTCCTGGTGTTTGCAGTCTTTTCAAGGCATACAATAGCTTGCTCAATATCAGCAGGGATAGAATTGGACTCTTTAGAGTCTTTCCATTGGTGGTTTGCTTCCTTAAGTGATTTGGATGTGGCCAGCCTATCATTTTTTATAATTTCTTCAGTTTTAGCTACTGTTTTCTGACTTACGACCTGGCTGAGGGAATTTAAAGTTGATTTCAAATCTGCTTCTCTAAGTTCTTCTTTGGGTGCCTTACAAGATGGCCTCTGAGGCTCTGTCATAAAAACCTTAACTGTATTTTGCACGTCTCCTGGAATGATGTCCGTTTCATTAACAGTGTGTGCAACCTGAGACTGCCTTTTCTTTAGCAACAGTTGTGTGCCCTCTACATCACCACTAATTATTTCTTCCTCTCTTTCTTGTTTGTTAGCTGCTAGTGTTTCATTTAACCCTGTCTGGAGTTGTTTGAGATACTCCAAAGCTCCAGTTTCTATGCATGTGGTGAAAAACTGAACATTTCCCCTCTCTGAGGCATCAATTTTAGCCCTTTCAGTTATCTCATTGTCTGATACAGAAGACAGCAAATGATCAATGGTCCGTTTTACATCACCCCCTACTATTTCTTCACGCTCAATTGTGTCACCAGCATTTTCATGAAGAAGACAATAGATGGTCATTTTAACATCTCCTCTTTCATCTTCTTGAATTAAAATTCCTTTCTTAACAGATCTTTCCTCAGAGAACAAGTTTCTTATTGCTTGTTGTATATCACCACTCACTATAGCTTCTTTTTCAGTATGAAATTCTCTTGATCTGTTTAATAATAGTGTTTTGGTCAAATTAACATTTCCCTTCTCTTCTTCACTGACTGAGATCTCTCTTTTTACACTATCTCTCCTGGCAAGCAGGTTCACTATTATATTTCTAAGATCAACCCTGATAATTTCTTCTTTCTGTATCTCAGGAGATGCTTGGTTCATCAGCTTGTATTTTGCCAGTCGAATATCTCCAACTTCATCAGCTTCAATAATGACTCCAGGAGCCTCAATAACTTTCTGAGAGTAGAGTTCTTTTAAGGTTTCTTTGATGTTTTTGCCAATAATTTCTACCTTTTCTACCCTATTTTCATTAAATTCATGAAGGGGTGTTGTTTCAAAGAGCCATGTAGTTGTCCTGACGTCAGAAGGAGGAATTTCTTCCTTGGTGATTTTTGTGATACTTTCATCATCCTTAATAGAATCCAAAGTTTGATTTTCAAAAAGCCATACTGCCTGCTTAACATCACCCTTTTGTGCATTTTCCTGGGTGACTGTCATGATATTTTCATATTCTGACCCTTCTCCTCTCAGCTCATCTAGAGTGTGGGTTTCAAATAGCCACGTGGATGTTTTAACATTGCCCTTTTGTATTTCATTGACACTTACTGTTCGTATGTAAGTATTCTTATCAAGATTTTCTGACTCAAAGAATTGTTTATTTATCTTTACATTCCCACCTTGAATATAGTCTATAGTGCGCACAATTTTATGTGTTTCCTCTGAAATTTGATCCAGTGGCTGGGTTTCAAACCTGTATCTGACAGAACTAACATCTCCCTTCTGAATGTCTTCTTGTGTGACAGATTTAATAACATACACAGTCTCTGAATCATTAATTGAGTCCAATGGCTTTGTTTCAAAAAGCCATCTCGTCCCTCGTACATCTCCATGAATTACCTCTTCTTTTTTAACTGTTGTCACTTCATGATAATACCCTTCCCGGTCTTGAATCGCGTAGAGTGGCTGGGTTTCAAAGAGCATTCGGTAACTTTTTACGTCACCCTTTATTACTTCGTCAGTAATTGTTTTCTTTGTACTGATATAGTCAGATTCTTCTTTAATCTCATCTAAAGAAAAAGTCTCAAAAATAAAGCACCCCTTTCTGACATCGCCACCTTGTATATCGGTCACTGTTCTAACTAATTCTTCACCTTCTTGGTTTTCTTTTATCATATCAATTGGTTGGTTTTCAAAAAGCCACCTACAATTTAAAACATTGCCTTTTTGAATATCTTCAGTGCTTAGGGTTTTCATCTTTTTCAAAACTTCTTCTGAACTGGAATTTATAGAATCTAAGGGCTGATTTTCAAATTTATGTCTCATGCTGGAGACATCCCCAGCTTGGATATCCATTTCCATGATCTTGATTTCCTTCCCTTCATCTCCTTGTATGCTGTCCAAATTTTCTGTCTCAAAAAGAAAGCGTGCTGTTTGGACATCCCCACCTTGGATATCCTCCTGTTTTACAGTTTGCAGTTTGACTGTTGTTTCAGAGTCCTCTTTTATGGTATCAAGTGGCTGTGTTTCAAAGAGCCAAGTACAGGCCTTGACATCTCCCTTGTGAATTTCTTCACTGCCGGTCATTAATGAAACTTTTTCATAAAGAGACTCCATTGGCTGGGTTTCAAAAAGCCATCTACAGGTTTTGACATCCCCTTTAATAGTATCTGCAGCTTGTTCCGTATTCTTTTCTTCTTCTTCGACATTACTAAAATATTTAATTGAATCAAGAGGTTGGGTTTCAAAGAGCCATTTAGCAGATTTCACATTTCCAGTCTGTATTTCTTGAGCAGATATTCCTCTAATTATTTGAAATTTATGAATACTTTCGTCAAACTGGTCAATGGGCCTTGTTTCAAAAAGCCACCTGCAGCTTTTTACATCACCTCGTAAGATTTCTTCTTGCTGGACTGTCTTGACTTCATGATATTTTCCAAGGTGATCCTGGATGGCATACAGTGGGGTTGTTTCAAAGAGTGATTTATTTAACTCTACAGCACCTCTCGTAACTCCTTCCACCTCTATTTTATGTGACGCATCATATTTAATTAAATTGTTTGATTCAAAGATATGTGTGTAATTCCTTACATCTCCTCTGTCAATTGCTTCAAGTTTCACTGTTCGCGTGTACTCTTTTTTATCTTCTCTAATTTCTTCTAGAGGTTGGGTTTCGAAAATCCATTTTTGGTGCCTAACGTCCCCCTTTTCTTCTTCAGAGGCAATAATTTTTTGAAGTTTTCCCACATCAGGGCTGTCTTTTAAAGCCTCTATTGGAAGTGTTTCAAATAGATGCTTCGTAGCTTGTACATCACCCCCTATTATCTCTTCAGATCGCAGAGCATCTGTATCAGGAGCTTCGTTTAGAATGTCTAATGGCTGTGTTTCAAACATCCAACACTTTCTGGAGACATCTGTACCTATTATTGTTTCCTTTTCAGTGATAGCCTCTTCTGACTCTTCTTTAATTTTCTCCAAAGGTTGGGTTTCAAATAACCACTTTGCCCTACTTACTCCACCTTTGACATTTTCCTCCATAGATATTCCTCGGACAACTTTAACTTCTGTGATATCCTTGTTAATTGTGTCCAAGGGCTGTGTTTCAAACATCCAGCGTGCTGTTCTGACATCTCCTTTTTCAACATCCTCTCTGTGAACAGTTTTAATTTCTAGCATTTGACCTGAACCATCTCTAATAACATATAATGGCTGAGTTTCAAAACATTTGATACTTCTCTTAACAGTCCCCTTAATTTCTTTGAGTTCAGACCTTAGTTGCAGTAGGTGAACCTCATCCACTGCATGAAGCTGTCCAAGTTGATCCAGATGTTGAGTTTCAAACATGTATCTCACAGTTTTGACATCCCCCCCAGTTATGTCCTTTAAAGCAGTTAGTGTTGATTCTTCTTGACCTTGATATATTTTATTCATGGAGTCTAATGGTTTTGTTTCAAACATCCAGCGGGCTGTGCGGACATCTCCTCTGGCTAGCTCAGGCATTTTCTCAGCATTTTCTTCAGTGCTAGAAGAATGGACCCCCAGGGCATCTATGGGTTGGGTTTCAAACATCCATGTGGTATATTTCACATCACCACCAGCAATTATTTCTTGATCAACGATACCCTTGGAGATGTTATCTTCATCCGGAGAGCCATGATTTATAGAATCTAAGGGCTGATTCTCAAAGATCCATCTCATGGACTGCACCTCCCCCTTCAAAATTTCATCCCACTCCAAGTGCTCTCTTTCGGGGTTTTGACCTTTTTGAGAACCATCATTTGTATTTTCAAAAACATACCGGGCTTGTTGCACGTCTGCTGAAACTGAACTCCCTGAGTTCACTTGACTAGAAACAATCTCAGAAACCTCGCTGATATAGTGCTTTTCCAAGCTTTTTCGTAACTCAGGATGAATGTGTTTATATAAACGGTTTAATTCGTACAAATTTCTTTGCTTGGAATATAATTCTTTGGGGATCGGTGGTATTTTAGGAGGGCTGGAGAATTCAGGGGACTGGGAAAGTGCTGTCACGTCTATTGGGGTTTGAAGCATTTCAGGTGGGGGAGGAGGAAATTCTTCTGTCTTTCCTGAAGGGCTGACATTTACTTCTACCACAGCTGAGAGCGCACTGTGGTTGCTAGATCTTGTGGCTGATAGTTCCTTCCTCTGGCTGCTAGAGGTGCAAGAAGTGGAAGAGGGACCCACCACTGACGATGGCTTTAAAGTCGCTTTATAGTCACTTTCGATCTTGAAGGGAGACAAAATCAAATCATATAAATATGTGTATAGTGGCAGAGACTTCCTAGGCACTACCCTTCCCCTGTTCACCTGCTTTGACATTTTCATTGGGAACAACTGGTGATATATTCCATTAAAAGATATCCTTAGCAACAATATACAGCATTTGTTATTCTATTTCTTATAATTAATTTGCACTTTTAGAATTATATTCCCCATTCAATACATCAACCATTCCATATTTTAACATTGTATAATGGTTTTTTTCCTTCTGTTACTTAATGTGCTATGCAGAAAAATCTAGAGGGAAACAGTGAAAGTCTTTATATTCTTATGAGGGTTGGTTTGTTTTCCTTAGAATTTAGAACAGAATAAATATCTGACATTTAAAATAGCCTTTATCACTTTATCCAATCTCAGTTATTAAACATTAGAACACACATACTTATTTCTTTGCTCTTTTTCTCTAGTGAGAAAAATTTTAACTCTCTACTTCTATTCTCATGTTGAAGAATACTCTTACGGAAGAGAATAGTGCTGGTTTGGGTTTTGTTTTTTTTTTTCTTTCTTTCTTTTTAATTATCTCAAACCCTCAGTAGTTTGAAAATACTATATACTTAAGTCTGGTTTTATACTTAATATGTTTCTGTTTAGAGAGATTATTTTACCTTAATCTGCTTGACTGGAGTTGTCATCTCCTTGTCAGAATAAAGGACCTTTTCCTGGGCAGACTTTTCAAATTGTTCCTTTAAAAATTTAGTTGATACCTTCGGAATCTCTTCATCCTCAGGTGTATCAATGACTACAAACAGAAAGAAGACCAGGGATATTATGCAACTAATAAAAATGCCGTTTTAGAAACAATTATAATGTTACTGGCAAATTATCACTATATAAGTAAGAAGTTAGCATATGTCAAGAATTATAGGAAGGAAATAGGTGATTAACTGGATAAGAGCTTATGAGTAATACAACTTTTTATTTTAATTGTATCTATTTCCAGATTGTTTGTAAGCATGTTTAACTTTTATGCTCAGAAAAAAATAATTAAAGTTATAAAACTAGAAAAGAACAGCTGAACAGAAAAGGAAGACTTACTTCCTTAAGCACTAAAACCCAAATACAAACATTGTCAAATTATGTTTTGGTCACATTTGGTTTAAATTTTCACTTTAGTGCTTCAGAACAGAAACACTTCATTTTTTAAAGGCAGGACAACATGTGCCCACTTAACGCAAATTTACAGATTTGTCCCTTATCTAATCTTATATCTGTGGATCGGAGAACTAGAATTAAAAGTACTTAAATCTATTTTGAAAAGTTATACAATCTAGAAAACAATTTCTCATCAGGTTACTTGACAAACATCAAATTTTATTTGATATCCCTGAGGCAAAAAATAATTCAGGGGTGGCTGGCTTATCATCTTTTAAACTTTATAGATGAATACATCAAAAGGTTGATGGGCAATGAATTATTTTGAGCTTATTGCATCTATTGCCACAGGCAGAACCTAATTATATGCAGAAATACAATCCTGTCCCCTTTGGGACCATGAGTCATAGCTACTAACTTTACTTAGTGGGAGAGATTGTGATTTGGAAGTCCTCCATTCAAACAGGCACATTAAGAGGAGAAAGGTACACTGGGGTCAAATAATAATAGATTTTTACCTGTTTCTTGAACATATTGTTGGAACTGAGAAGATTGGTTTACTTCCTCAGTGTGTTTTTCAAGGTGAGAGACCTGTGTTCAAAGAGAATTTTAAATAAATTACTGTTTTTAAGAAATCAGCTATTTCATTACTGCACATATAGTCTTCATTTCACAATGATTTTCATGCAAGAATTTATTACACATAGAGAGATGCCAGCTAACCATTATCATTTATTTTAATGAATGGGTTAATGCAATAATAGAACATTTATACATTGACACCTAAAGTGCACTCATGCTTTAGGATGTTTGTTTTATATTTTTTTAAGAATGTCATCTCCAAAGTCGGAAAAGAAATGCTGATATGTATCGATATCAAATACAAATGCAGAATTAAAGCAAATGCTTATAAGTTCAGAATTTCCACACAGTTCTGGAAACTGTTTGGAAAGTATTGTCTTTCTGAGTAGTTACCATTTCTGTTCCAAGAACATCAATTTTGTGTGCTCTGGAAACTTCTTGTTCATTTTTTTCCACTTGCTGGCTGCTTCTTGAAATGTCAACCTTGCTGCTATGGATTACCTCCTGAAATGAATGAATGAGTAAATAAATGAATGAATACAAAAACGGATGATGTTTTTCGGTATTAAGGAATTCTGAAAATTTTAACTTCTTTTATTAATGCAATTTCATTCATAGAGGCTACTGATAAAAAGGAAGTTTCCTCAGTTTATTTGGATGTTGTAAGAAATTACCACAAACTCAGTGACTTAAAATTTTGCAAACTTATTATCTTATAGTTCTATAGTCATAAGCCTTTGAATGTGTCTCAATGGATGTTGGCAGATATCACGAGGCATGCTTTTTTCTGCTTTTCTTCAAGCTCCATGAAAAAAAATCCATTCTTCTTCCATTTACAGTTCTAGAAGTTATCCATTTTCTTTGACTCTTCACCCCCTGCATCAGGTGACGTTTTGTCAAACTTCCATTTTTCCAACTGCCTTTTCCAAATGCTTATTCCATCTTTAGGAATCCTTATGATTATATTGAACCAATCTGGATAACACCCACTTATCTCTCCACAAAAGATCAGCCTATTAGTAGCTTTAATTCCTTCTGAAATTTTAATTTACCTTTCCATGTAATTTCACATATTTACAAATCTGGGGGTTAGGCATAGATATCTTCAGGAGCTTTTATTCTGCATACTATCTTTAGTAAGCATCAAATGTTAACAATGTATCTTGTACTCAATATAAGAGATATGTATCTCAAAAAATAAAATAACATATTTTTTGATAAAAAAATATTTTGTTGTTTGCAAGCCAAATTTTTATGTTGCAGAAAGACTTTCCAATCTTCAAAGTGACTATCCAATTGGATGGCATTCAGAGTTCAAGTGAAGAATATAACTAAATATAATGGCTACAACAGCCAATATTATGCTAATGTGTATCACTCCATAGTCATGTGAGGGGTTCCTTCTGACTTTGGCTAAGTAAGCACAGGCAAGTCCGGCTGAATTGGGAGCTTGAAGCTCCTGATTATTTTGGTGATCCAGTTCTTCTGTTAGTACAGAATGTGAACTGTCAGGAGTATATGATTGATTGATTGATATGATGAAATAGTTGACATATTACTAAAAATCTTAACATCAAAAACAACGATACAGACAGAAAAGTCTACAAGAACACAAGTATTTGAACTTGTTTGATGTTGGGAGTACACTTTTATCTTGCTGTCTACATGACAAATTTATATTAATTTTGAGGTATGATTTTTAAAATTTAGTTTAAGTAAAGAGCCATTAAGTGAGCAAAGATACAGTATTACTGATCAACTAGGAACTCTACAGTTTTTTTTTTTTTACAGTGAGTAAAAATTTTAAATTATCAAATTCTAATCTTTTAAACCAAGATTAAATTTAAAATGAATGACATCTTGACTTGTGTTGTTTTGTTTGTTTTTTGCTAGTGGACTTGTAGTATATGACTTTTCTCCCCAAAGTTATTTGACTTACAGTTTTAATTCAAGTTCTGATTACCAAGGAGGTAATCAGGTATTTACTTAAAGATAAATAATATGATTTGAACTTAATACATTTTCCAGGAATGAGAATTAATAAAAATATTTGTTCCTTCTCAAAAATCCTACAAAGAATTAAAGACAAAAATTTTTTAAATGCATTTTTTCACTTTAATGAATATGCTCATTAACTAGATGGGCAGAATCCTTTCACAACGTATGCATATATTAAATCATTACAATGTATACATTAAAATAGATACTTATATGTTAATGATGCCTCAGTAAAGCTGAAAGAAATGTGAATTATATCTAACTAAATTGAAAACCATTGTAAATTTCTTCTCAAACAAAATAATTTTCTTACCTTAATCATCCTTATGTATTAGCTGTATTTAATAGCATGCTTAACACATACTTTATGCTAAGGAGAAGTTTGCTTCACTTCATAAATGACTAAATTAGCAAATTTCCATTAATAAATTAATCTCATCAAACTGTATGTCAGAGACTATCCTAGGAACTGCTGCTAGAGCAATGAACAAGACTTCTACTTCACTTCCTCTAAAGAGATTATAGAAAATAAATAATCCATACTCTCTTACTTTAGATTCAAAGGTCACAATTCCATATAATAAAATTATTGTATATTAAATTTTATTTAAGGTTATCAATAGGATTAGGCTGGAAGGAAAAATAGTCATTAAAGACTGTAGCTAGAAAAAAATTAATGAGCATATAAAACAACTCTGATGACAACTGCTTACAGCTATGGCAAATTTTTCCATCTGTAGGGTTATAATATATTCTATGGCATTCTTAGGACATACTGAGAAATAGGAAGTGCTTCCAATAGGAAGATTAAACAGACAATGAAAGAATCAAGGTCAGTGGAAACCTGACTTGTACCAAGATCCTTCTTGAAGGGCACCATAATCATGCCTATAGAATTACATTTTTATCTTGAGGTCCACGGTGACTGAAGCCCAGAGACATACTTTATTTGGTCTACTCAGTGTTTTTAAAACTTTGAATTAGTTGACATGAAAAACAATATTTCTGCTTACTTTTGAAAACTTGAAAGATCTGACAAAACTGGGTTCTTATTCCAACATGACAGTGGTTGACAGGAATAAAGTAGTGGCTGGTCTTTTTTAAAGAGCTGGGGCATATGTTTTTCATTTGGCCACTCTTCCCTTCCCACACTAATATTCAACATCAAGTTTAAAAAAGCCTACCTGGAACACGTAGGAATTTGAGTTTCTGATATTGCCACTAATTGCCAAGCTTAAAGAATATAGTTAGTGATGTGAATTTGTGCGTTAAGAAAGACAAATGTGATATATTGGGTGTGGAAAATGAGTAAATGAATGTTTTTGGCATATTTCAAAAATTATAATTTTCTGGGTCAAGCACTTTATACTACTTGAGCAAAAATAATCTGTGACTATTGTCTCTAAATATATTTTCTTGCAGGATATGACACAACACAAACAGTAAAAGGGTACATAAATTTAGTTTAGATTTGTAAGTTTCTACTTCAGGTTTTATGTGCTATTACTAAATAGAACTATCATTGCTATGCTAGTTTGGTATGTTAGTGTCAATGCATCAATTTTACAGGCTTCTCGTTGCTCTAATTTATATGAAGCATGCTACAAAATATCCCAAGATTTTGTTTCCATCATTTACTATGTTTCATATTTTGCAACGAGGTTAGTTAAGATTTTTAAATCTGACTTTCATTCTTCCCAATTTCTGGTATCTATATGATGTAGAATTAGGTAAAAGGGTATATCATTATAATGCTCAAGAAGAAATCAAATTACACAAGCAAAATGTAATAAAAAATTTTGGCCAGCACACTCTACATAAATACACACAAAACAACTCATGAAATTGGTTTCTGAAAATTAAATTTAAATATAAATCAGCCTTCAAGAAACAAAATGTAGTTTTGTTCATAGATGAATTAACCATGATTCAGCAATGGGGGATTAGTATTAAAAACTTCCTCTAAGTATTCTATAATCTTGGGTGAATCACTAAATCACACTTAAACTTTTTGTTTGTTTGTTTTTTTTCATCTCATTCATCCATTAAAAGAAAAAAAAAAACCCCACAATAGATGTGCTTCAGTTTTGGAATGAATCTAAAGGAGAAAATGAAGCAAAATAACAAAACAATATTAAGATGTTTGTATAGTTCACAATAATCTAAGGTCAACTTCTTTATCAGTCAATTATATAGAGAAAATCTATTCTTGATAAACGCGTCTAAGGAGATTTCTCCAGCACAGGAAAGAGTTCACATTCTGTCTACTAGACTTGGTATTGTTACTCTCATTATAGGAGAAGATGTAAATTTTTACTAAAAGAAATGCAAACTCATTCTAGTGCAATGAGTAAGGAAATAAAATGACATTTTAAAATGGTGACTTACTATTACTATACTCTTAGAAATATAACCAGTAGAGAAAATGCAATAAAAGATTGAAGAACTGTGAATGACAACAGACAGAAGAGAACAAAAACAAGTTCATACTCAATGCTATTAATTCAGCAATTTTACCCATCACTAATCTCATTTTTAATAAAACCAGAAAGGGTTATGATGTGTTAATATCATTTTTATCTTTGTCAAATATACATAAGTAAGACTAAAAATATGTTATTTATGTTAGTAAAATATCAACAGATTCAAGGTTTGAAAGAATGATCAGTCATTTATTTTGCATAAAAATATAAAATTTGAGGTTGATTTATTGTCTGTCTATATTTTGATGTATTCAGATTTAAACAAATTTTCTTTTTCCCTGAGTGTTCTCTCTCTCTTTATTTATTTAGTTTTTTAGTTTTACTTCAAAAAATTATAATATAAAAGTTACTGCTCAAGATTTCTGTCTACTTTTGAAAAATTTGAAGATCTGGCAACATTGAATTCTTAATACAACATGGCAATTGGCTGTCTGGAATAAAGTAAAGATAACCCTTTTTAAATCCTTAGGGTTCGAGAGCTTCCTTTAAAGGCTTTCCCCGACCCTCCTACATTCACTATACATTTTTGAAGTCTTGGCTTTCAAATTATTTTCTCTTTGAAATCTTTCCTGAATTTTCTATACAGATAATTTTATATTCCTGCTTTCTTTAAAAAAACAAACAAACAACAAATGTATATTCTCATACTGTCAGCACATGTCTCTATTATCTGCCTATCACATCAATAGTCCTTATTTGATAATATGACTCTCTCTTTTAACTGAACTCATGTATTCTCAAATCCCAGTGTTTAGCTTTCTGGGGATACAGTAGATACTTCCCAGAATATCAAGGAATAAATGCATGGACAAATAGTCATCTTTCTTTTCTAAGAGTGTAGAAATGTTGTGATTATACTGCTTTAAAATTGAGATTCTAATTTTATTCACACAATCCTATGATTTTATTTCTCTGAATTTCAACTATTATGAGTATTTCATAATTGGTAGGTGGAGTCATTGAAACTGTTGTGTGTAACAGTAACATGCGATTGTTCTACAAAATGCAGCCAGAAAAAGGCCTTTTGATAATGTTCCATGTGATTAGAACATCTATGAAAGAACATGGAATGTGTTGCAATGCTGCCTTTCTTCTCCCTTTGATGATGTTAACTACTCTCAGGAGGAGCCTGTCCCAAGAAACCAAAAATACACAAAAGCTACAAACACATACACAAAGGTAAAGAAACTTTCAAAATAGGAAAACATACTTTCAAACAGCCCTTTAATAAAAAATCAGTCTTCTTAGTATTAAACAATTTTGTATATTCCCTTTTTAGCAAGTTATTAATACTCATCAAATTGATAACATTGATCTTTTGTCAAATAACATGTAGAAACAGCAGTAGAATGAACTGGATAGAATTACTATGGCACTACAAAATCAAGTTGAGATATTTAAGATGACAATGAAAGACAATGCTTTATCCTAATTTTTAATTTATACAAGCAGAGAAAGATATCAAGGGGAAAGAAGAGTCAAGGCACTTGCAAATCCTGGTAGCATGAATAATTCAATATACTCAGAAGTGAAGCCAGTTCTATTTGGTTCAAGAGTAGTCCCGCCTAAACTATGAGCGTATACTAGTTGGATTGTTGGTTCCTAAGAGACTGATGATCTAAAACCATTGAAAAAAGTGTTAAGGTGGTGACTTTTTCCTTTGAAATCACTGCATTCCTAGACATTTATGATTTTAGATAGCTTCACCTATGCACATTTTTGGTTCAGCCAACAGCTATTGAACACCAGCTATTTCCATAGCATTGTGCTAGGCATTGTAAGTGTTGTTCTAATAAAAGTTTCTGTGATTATATCTTTATCATCTATTTATTGATATAACTATCTGTGCAATATATAAAAATATATGCATATATTTAATGGACTCAGAAAGCTCTGTCAGTATGAAATTCTCTTGAGATAAGAATTATAAATATGCACAGGTGCATGAATTATGCAGGTTTATTGCATAAATCTCTGAGATAATTGTTATCCTTCAAATTCAACTTTTTCTTGAAACAGTTAAGCTTTGCTTGTATTTAGCTACAAAAAGGAAAATATCATTGAAAGAATACTTAATTTAAGAGTAAAAATGTTTGCCTTCAAAAAGAGGATTTTAAATAAATAATACAAACTTTAAAAGCTAGAACTCTGTCTTCTTCTTTCCAAAAAGTATTATTCATAGAGCCAGAGTTCAAAAATGTTGAAGATTCATAAAAATAACATATAAAATATGCACTCTCAACTGTGCCATCAAACATATTACTTATATAAATAATGATATTTATTTGACAAGCTAAAAATGCAGTATACATAAAAACATTCAATTTGAAATAAAAAATGTCTTCTAGAAGTTTTATGTAGATGTATATTATACAGACACACAATGAGTCTATCTAACATAGATATAAAGTGTCTTAAAACCAAAGACATACTAGGATATAAATTAATGTAAAATTGTAATAAAAGAGACTAAAAGTCTCAAAGAGCAGTGAAATTACAAGAAAAGCTTACTAAAATAATGAAAGTATTCTAAAGAAAAAGAAAACCAACCAGAGGTATCATATATCTTATGTTAATTAGTACAAACCAAAATGAAGAAACAGATGACTTCTACTTCTTTATTACTACCCTCCATCACCAGTATCCAATTGATTTATAAGCCCTATCAATTCTGTTATTAATTATCTCTTGATCTTCTCTTAATCCTAGAACTTCTGACCCATTTAAGTTCTCCTGTATTCAATGAGCCACCTGCTGTCTCCTAACTTATCTTCTTCCATCTAAATTTGACCCCTTTAACATCAGTCTTACACAGTCAGAAAAATCTTTCTTAAATATGTATCTATTAATCTTACTCCCTTTTAGGTTTCTTCAATGGTTCTTGACTGCCTTAGACTAAAGGAAAAATTCTTTAACATAGCATATAATTCTCCATTTTCTGGACTTTGCCTACATTTCTAGCTACATCTCAGCTATGCCTCACCCTGTTAACAAATATATTATACTATTTTTATCTTTTGTATAAGTTGCTTCTTTTGCTTAGAATTCTATTTCAAATACATGAAAAAATATTTTGAGTCTCAGCTGAAGCATTCTCTGCTTTCAGATGTCCTCTTTGACCATCCTTCATCTAGAGTAAAGTTTATCACAATCTCCTTATGTTGCAACAAATCTAATTCATATTTTCTATCATAGACTCTACCATCTTACCCTGGCAATTGTTTGTTGTATGTCTCTCTCTCTGAAAGAGTGAGCTCCTTGAAGGTAAAGAATTATCATAGGGGTCATTGACTCTTTTGTACATCACATATCATGAGCACTTGATGATTGTCAACTGTATAAAAAAAAAGGATAAGGCACAGATTCCAGTCAACCTTTCTGGGTTAGGATTATACTTTCTCACTTTCTTTGGACCTTCTATGTGTCCATTTCTTGTTCATAAGAAAAAGGGGAGAGGGGACATAATAATAGTATCTGTCTTCAATGACTGGTGTGAGAAGGAAGTCAAATCTGACTCATGAATGCTACAGTGCTATCTTAACAAGTATTCATTACACAACGACTGTTCCAGCTATTTTCGTAGTAACTCAGGATACATAGCAAACAAGGCCCTCTCAATGTATGAAAGTATATTTCTGTGACTATGTCAATAAATTTTGTCACTGAATCATGAATATTTTATTATAGAATAAGCCCAGAAACTTAAGAAAAAGCAAGCTCTATGTGTTTTTGATTTTTTTTTTCATCAGAGAAGTAATGGATTTGAGGGTTTATTCAAAGAGAAACAAAAAGGAGCTTGTGCATATTATGACTCTTACAAATCATTCTGGTCCTTAGAGCATGGAAAAAATCTCTAGAGGTATGGCCAGAAAGTGGTTTTGTGATCACTCATTCAGTTTTTCTATAGTTCGCTTTTCATGAACTGACCTAGTGAACAATTAGCTTCACGGCTAATTTAATTTATTATACAACTCTTCCTGCAATTTTGTTTTCCTAAAATGTCCTCCCACTTAGACAATAAATTAAGAACGGTAAGCTTTGTAAATATATAACTTTTTATCACTCACAGCTTTCAGCTGTAAGCATCAGGGTCTGACTGAACAGGAAAGGTAATTTGTTAAAGTATTGGGTGGCAAGAATGAGGATTGTAGCTTAGGAAAACTCCAGAATTCCAGGGCATAAGATTTGGAAATTCGGAAGCCAGTAACAGTGCTGAATCCTGCTGTAGCGTAGTCTCATGAATGCAGCCTTGCTGTTGACACTGGATACCAGACACATTCACTGCCATAGTCATCAGCACCTTGTAATAAAGTAAGAAGTAAACTTCTAGAATAGGTTTTTTTCTTGAAATTGGATGTATCTAATCTCCAGATGCTAATTATCACCAAAATGATTCTTCCTTGTCCTTGCTTCTCATGTCACTTGATTACTTTCTTATGCAAAGCAAGATCTGGATTGTCTAGTGCAGGTTAGTTCACAGGTGTGCGTTCTAGAAAGAGTAAAGCTAGAAAAGAGAATGTCTGGTATTTGCAGCTTTTTCTAGTGGGAGCTAGTTCTGTTTCATTGGGTGGTAAAATCCTCAAGTATAAAAGGAGATTCCCATATCAAAAAGAATGAAGAGTGTTACCCTGCCCAATCAAATATTATTCAAGGAACGAGCTGATGGAGTAGTGGTTGGGTTAATCTCCTTCGAAGGAGGCCGGCTATATACTCCAGGTTCGAGTCTTGGGTCCAGGGGTGGGGAAACAACCAGTGTGATCAATTAAATGAAAATAAAGAAATGAAGTGCTTCTTTCCTCTTTTCTCTTCCTGCTTGACTATCTACTCACCTTTATTCCTGCCTGCACATTTCCTTTAAAAAGAACATATTATTAATAAACACTGCATTTTCTTAATCAGATGAAAACTTAAAAAGACAATAAAAGGAGCACCACTAACTTTTGATAAAATATAACATAGAAATTGCTAGTTATGTCCTATCAAAAAATTGATAGGGGTTTATTTCTTGGCAATATCTATTCTGTGTAATCTTAGAGGTATGTAGAAAGACTGAGATAGTACAATTTTCCTGCTAACAGGTTTATAAATGAACAGATCCTCTTATACAGACCTGCCTCTTTCTCATGTCCCTATGAGTCTTTATGGTGACTAGTCTTGTTCACTGAAAGAGTGACATTTTAAATCCTTATATAAAGTCCAAAGAAGGAAGAAGCATAGTAAAACTGATTTGGCTCTAATGTAAGCATGATAAGGTTACCCATACAAACAGGGCATTTCAGGGTAGTTATTAATTATGACAACAAATGAATTACTCTGATCACTTTCATTTTCTTCAGAATAGGAGAAAATGGGAGTGGGGCAAACTAGATCAAAAGGGTCAATTACTTGGTGAAGGATAGAGTTGGACTGTTGGTGAACTTAACACATTATATACAGATGCTGACTCATGGTGATGCACACCTGAAACCTATCTAATGTTATAACATTCCTTTAATAAAATAATAATAGATTTTAACTGCATAACTAAATTAAAAGTGGAAAAAAAGGGTGATTAGTTGTAATCTCACTAGTGAACGTATCTATTAGCAACACAGGGAATGGAAAGAGATTGAAATGAGGGACAAGAATGATGGATTATCACCAGAGTTCATCATCAATTCAAGTGGGAGATCTGTTAAATTAAGTCACAACTGATGTCAATCTCACTTGGAATCCTCATTGCAGTCTGCTGGGATAGAGTCTGCTGGGATAGAGAGTGGGAACAATGAAGATGACAAGTAAGGACCATCATGAATCAACCTTTATACTTTATACTTTATACCTTTATACTTTATACCTTTATACTTTTATACTGTCTAATTCTTTAAAATTCTATAGTTCTATGAGTTGACTGCACATCAACCTAATCAGTGAAAGGAACTGAAGAACTAATGCTATGCAAAATTTAAAAAATACCAAAGATATACCATGAACATATTGTATTAACTACAATTCAATCAGCTGGATATTTTGAACCAGTGTTTTTGACATTAAAATGGAAAAGTGATGTATTCACATGCATTTATGATATAGTCATCATTTGTTTATAGTTGGGACAAGGAAGGGGAACCACTATCTTCAAGTAGCTAATTATGCTGAATAACTGCACAGTTCTGAACTTTCTTCAAATAATCAAGTATGAATAATTATTGTATATTCATTCCTGAAAAAAATCATCGGGTATTTCACAATAATTCATATTTACTTTTCAGTGCTATATCAGGTAACTACACATTTTTTTTTTTTCTTTCTTTTAGGGTTATTCAATGAAACACCTTTTCTATGAATTAGTCATAAAATTGGTTATCAAGTACAAAAGAAATGCAATAATCAATGTCAGAAGTTAGAAATGTCTCAGAATTGAAAACAGGTTACTATAAAAAGGGATAATTATTTGCTTTAAGTAAATACTTAGTTTTACTTTACATTAAACGTATTAACCAAAGATAAAGATTAAGCCATATAGCACCTAGAAATGTATGTACATATATCAGATGACATTAAATTTAAGAATGTTCTCTTTGATTCTTCTAATTACATGCCTGCAAAGGACAGATCAATCACCCACTTGCTGGAGACTCATGACTGAAGATTAAAGCTGTTTTATATGGATGGGTCAATGCAGATGAGATTCAAATGGGCTTCTGTTAGGAAGTGATAGGTCCTTAAAAATTCTTTCAAAAGATAGTGGTGTATGAAGTACTGAAAGATAATAAAAGATACTTATTTGATCAAATTTATAAGAAGAGAGATTATCAAAAGATAATTCAAAACTACAAAGAGAAAAATTAAACTGAGTATGATGCCAAACACAGGGCCCATATTTAGATAATTTAACCTACACTTTTTGTGGAATACTATTGTCTCTCTCACCACTATTTATATAGGAAGAAAGAAATATCTGTATTTGATCCTGATATAGAAAAAAAGTAGTTCTGTATGTGTCCATAATTTTCTTACCCATACTCTCTATACTCCTCTGCTGAATTTATTGCTTTTCTTTCTCTACTTTCTGTGGCCAGACTTGATAGTACATTTTCTCATCGTAATCTCCTTTGTAGTAATAAAAGAATTAAACAACAAAACACAGGAGAAAAAGGAGTTGAGAGAAAAAAGGAAAACTTTTCTGATACTCAAAAAACCCCCCCAGAAACAAAAACAAAAATACAACAAACCAAACCAACCAAAGAAACAAAAACAAACGGAAAATAAGACTGGGGGGGAGGGAACTTTGCTGCTATTTTAGAATAATGGTATAAAATGTTTGTGATAAAAATCTGGTTATTGGAATCCCAGTCTGAAAAATGACTTTATTGAAGGCTCAACAGCACTTCCAAATGTTTGTAACACTGTGTAATAGGGTGAATTACAGTATTTGATTGTATGATTATTGTAATTTGTCCTCTGAAAACAAAGAATGATTTTCAAATGCTTTGCAGAATGAAGTCTCTAGAAAGCACTGGTATTTGTCCAAGGATAAGGAAGACCGACTGAGTGCTTAGCTTGCCCTATTGGTATTGATTTAGTAGCTGGTATCTAACATGCCCTGTCTTGTCCTTCTGTTGGAGTCCAGAAGGAGGTAAGCTCCACTGGCTTCTAAAGAGAATAGGAACTTACTCCTTGCCCTGCCTTGGCAGATCACTCAGGACAAAGGAAGTTAAAGAAAAAGAGCAAGAAAAGACTATTAGAAGAAGATGTAATCTTATTCCACCTGTGATGGTGAGATTTGCAAAAAAGTTGGAAAGAAATGAATTCCCCAAACATATCTCTGAAAGAGCATAGTGGTAAAGATGGAATCTCTTAGTATTCTTTTTCTCAGGCCTGTGTTCTTCCAGTTTTTTTTTTTTTTTCATTTTTTTAAGGATAGTAATTTATATGTAATTCTGCAAAATAATAAATAAATGAACATCCAAAAGAAGAGACAAGCTTGACTCAATCCAATCATTTTCAAAGATCCATGAGAATGGGTTTATTTTGAGAAATATCAGACTCTGAAGAGCAGAAAGAGCTAATAATATCTTCCAATGTCAATTTCTTACAGAAAACATTCATTTTCACAAAAGTGACTATAAAAGTTACTGCTGATTTTACAAAGTTCTACAAGCATAATGACAATGTAATGTGAGTGGGATTTTTGTTATAATTTTCCTTCTTACAATCTAGCAAAATCGAAGACCTTCAAATTCTGTAGCTTGCCATTCTATTATAAAAAATTAAAAATATAATAAATTTAATTAGTATATTATGTTGCCTATTTACTTGAGACTTAAGTATAATTTTACAAAGAGCACGTTTATATTTCTAAACTAATATGAAACTTCAGTTTGAAGAAGGGGCTAGGAAAATGTATTTCATCCACTCTAACTTCCCTAAATGTCCATTTCTTCCCATAAAAGGAGACATAACATTCTAATATGCAAAATTATCTGTGTCTTACATCTTTATCAACATCAAATTTTTCTTGAGTTCACATGTTCAAGCACTGAGAACATGACACCATGCTGTGATTTTGAGTTTTTGGCAAATGGGTGCAAGTCACCCAAAAAATGATCCCGTGCTAAGAAACCATCACTCCTTCCTTTCTAAAGCAATCCCAATGTATTTTACTTTAAAGGCATGAAGGGTATATCTGTAAGTGCACTTGTCTTCTGTAAATGAAACTGAATATGAATTCTAGAAGAACAAATAAGTTCACAGAAAACCCGTAATACCATTAAGCTAAGGAGGCCCTATGGTAGTAGTTCTCCAGTTATTAGGGTAAACATTGCTTCTACAAATTCTGATTAATTCATGTGGTTATCTACACCACAGTAAAGGATCCCAGCCCAAATGTGTGGACTGTACTATTTCATCAAGAATAGCTTCCCAGAAGATCCAAGCAAATGTTTTGCTTTAGTCTTCACGATGTGGGGTTGGAATGAGCTTCTCACAATAGCCATGCACTGGGATAGCCTACAGAAGGAAACTGAAGTCAGAATTTGCAAAGGAACTAACACTCAGACTTTATGGCCATGCCTCGGCAATTGCCATCAACTAAATGAAGGACAGCAGAGTTTGAGAGTTATAGTGTGCAACTAACACAATAACCTGACTGATGCTAGTAGGTCACAGAAGACTCTCTTACCGTACTTTATTGAACTTATGTACTTACACTTTGTACCCCAGGAGAAGGCCACAAATGAGTTATATAAAAAACCAAGTGGGTACGAGCATGTCTGCTATATTAATAATATTGTCTCTTTATAATTAAGTCTTTGAGAAAATATTATTTGTATGGAAACATCAAAGGTACAAACTCAAGAAACATTAGAAGCACATATTGTATAAAATTATGAAATTAAAGCTTTTAAATGAACGCCTACAATAATTAAATATAATTTTAATTAATTATTGGTGCATCAATGTGACCTAAACTGATATACCAATTTTTATTTCAACTAATTTATCTTTAATATTTGGATACAGCTTGTTCTAGTTCATTTGTATTACTTTATGATTCAGTTTGTTTTTAATATTTGAACATGTCTTTGTATATATGCTAACCCCACTATTTCAATACTATCGTCTATTAACAAAAGTGTTAACTGTCTTGATGGTACCAGTGAATCAGTTGTTTGGTTGATTGTTATTTCTTATATCGACCATGATGTGTATTAGCATTTGCTTTCTCTGTTTTCTCCACAGCCCCTTGTCGGAGTCTCTGACTGCAGCAGACATCTCAACAGAAATGTCAATGTAAACAGAAGGGTCCTGCTATCAGAGTGAAGAAAAATGAGGTGGGCAGATAAAAAGACTTGGATGAGAAACTAAGAGGGAAAGGATCCTCTCTGGGACATAACGTCCGTGCTGAGGTTTGTGCTCTGATGTTCGCTGTTGCCCATTAGAATCGCCAGGAGAGAACAGTTAACTCAGAATGACCTGGGCTGCCCCTGGGCGCACCAGTGCAGGACCGGAGTTGAGAACCAATTCACCGGGGGCCTAAATGGCTTAAGTGACTGGAGATCCTACTGAGGTTCCATGTCCCAGCCTAACAGAGAGAATGATTTGATTGCAAATCTTTATCCAGTTAGAGTGGAGGCAAAAAGTGATGTGTCAGGGCTCTGAAAAGATGTGCTACTCCAGAATCAGAGTGATGTAGACACAACATATAGAGGACTAGTGAAACTCATACCCCAACCCAAGGAAGCCTGGGAGTTGAGGTATGTAGTAGGGACTTCATCAGGAGCATGGGGTGCAGTTCTAGACAGATCAGGCCTGTGCAGACCTTAATGGAAGCTGGGGGAGCATTAGTGTTTTATTACAGCCTGAAGCAAAAGCCTTTCTTCCTTTCATCTTGAGAAATACAAGTTCCCACAAAGTTTAGTTTGTGTTTTTGCTGCTGTATCCCTTATAGCTGATGCGAACAGTACTACATGAAGCTAATTTACTTCACAATCTGAGAAAGAAATTTTTCACACACAAAAAACATTCTTTTTGATTTGATTTCTACAGAAAAGAGTATGGGATTCCAGCACGAGTTAGCCTATTGAGCTACTGGAAGGTGGACATAGGTAGGAAGTAAGGACAGACAGAGATTGAGCAGCAGGAGATCACAGGCTTCAAAGTGGCAAAGCCGCAGATCCCAGGAGAGGGGTGTGAAAAGCAGAATAAACAGGCAACCAGGAGCATTAACGGAAATCATTTTGAATGCAAGAGGAGAGAATAAAATGTGAACTCATGAAATAAGTATAAATCGACAACTGGATCAGAGTTTACCTTCTACTTCTTACTAAATTGAAAGGGAAAACTTGAGTTACTATTTAGAGTCAAGCTGATTTGCTGTCTAGCATATAACAGATAACTTCAGTCAAGTGAATGCTATAGAAACCAACTTGAGCAGGTGTGGCCATAGGTGGCTTATAGATTGCAGTCAGTTCAGGCCACTGTTTTATTGTTTGCTTTTTAGTTTATTTATTTGCTTTATTGGTCTTCTAATTCTGAATCAGCACTAAAAAGTTAATCTTACTATGCTCTTTGTTCTTTTCTAATCACCGAAACCCAGTGAGTAACAGGCACTGAGAAAGAGTTGTAGAGGAAAAGCAGCATAATGGGTCTGCATATGGAAGAAACAAGTAGTAAAATATTGTTAGAGTTTTAATTTTTTAAGTTTCATATCACTATGAGCCTTACTTGTGAGCCTTTTGAGGACAAGGCTTGCATCATTTCTGGTCTGTTTCCCTGACACCAAGCTGGTAGCCAGCACGCACTGAGCCTGCTGTGATCTCTGGACCTCTGGAAGGTTCATGTGTATTCACCAGCCTATCTGGATAAAGGTCAGGATTTCCTGGTCTGTGTCAAAGGGAAATAAAAGTTCTCTAGCAAATAGGACTTGTATTTCTTAGTGTTCCATATCAGCATTGCATGTTGAAAACAACACCTGCTATATTTTATTAAGATCATCATAGGTATATACTTATTGCCATTTAAAAAACTGCAGAAATCCAGAAAATAGGAAGAGAAAGTTTCAACCCCTCACAATTATTCTTCTTTTCCTTCCATATGTCAACTGAAACATGCTGAGAAATCACACTTGCAGAAACAAACAAAAAATTAGCACTCCTTCGACTCTTCCTCTTTTTCCTCATTTATTCAAGCAGTGTAGCCTTTTGTCTCCTGCCTGCTTCAATTTATGTATTAATTATATTATTTTCCTCTCAGTACATCCTGTCAAAATACTGTAAATAAAACACCCTTCCAAAGCAAATGTTATCTTATTCACTCCTTCCACTTGAAAAACAAACTTTCATTCATAACGGCATTGGAGGGAAGCGATGTATCTTTGCTAAGTATATTTTGTACATATTTCTCTCCTCTGCCTTCCAAGAGGGCTAGCTCACCTTGTCATTTCCTCCAGTTGGGGTTAAGCACCTATTCCTCAAAAGAAGACCAATTATTACACTTTTTAAAATATACACTAAAGTCACTCACTACTTCAGAGAAACAAACACCCAAAACATACACAGCCTTGTTAATTTTAAACTAGATTTTAATTACTTTATGAGCTTCTGGGAAATGATTCTGTCTTCCAACTCAAATAGAAAACTAAGATGTGAGGCACAGAACTATGCCTTTCTTCATTGAATTTTTACATACGCATAAAATTTTTATGAATCATCTTCTACTTTGAGAATAATTACCACTTGATTATGTCCTCTTGGCTCTAGTGGCAATACTTCTGATATTACTAGATAGTCTTTATTAAACAACTCATATCTATCACAAATTATAGTAAGGTTTTTATATGGACTATTATTTTAAGACACACTTGTTACTTCATTGGCATTTTACAGAAGAGATTAGATTGTAACATGAGCTGTCTGACTCTGGAACCAGCAAGCCTAACCATTCTTCTAAACTACTTCATTTTGAGTGGGGTTACTTCAAGTTATAATAGTCATTTTAAAATAGTGCACAGGGTTAAAAGACAAAATAAGACACACTTTTGGCCACAACCTAGTGTGTTGCTAGAGATCTAGATTGGCGTAAGCCCAAACAGTTGAGGCTGTTAATAACAATCTATGACCTTGAAAAATGAGGATGATAGAAGGTTAAAGGTAAGTTTAAAATACTTAGATGAGAATTTCTTTGCCTTGTGGATATTTAGCTGATAAAAATGTTTAGTTTGCTAGAAAATAATAATGGATCACCTTTAAAAAATCTAAAATATACAGATGTCAGATTACATCTGTCACAAAATGTCAAAAATGTTTTATATCAACATAAAATTGTCCAGCGATTGTTCTTACAGAGTGCTACTGTTTACATTAGGATTTTTGCAGCAGCTGATGTATAGCAAAGATACACACGGTCTTGCAGTTCCCTAGTGGCCCACATCAGACTTGTCAGCAGGGAGGGAAGGTCAGAGAAACTAGATTTTTTGAAATAAATCCAGTGCAGCCATTTTCACATGAAAGCAATTACCTAGCACTATATTACAATGAATATTCTCAACATTTCTGGAGTTCCATCTGCTCCTTACTTAAGTCACTTAAAAGGGAAAACAAAATAATCCAAGCAACTCCAAAAAAGTTTCCAGTACTGCATAAATAAAACGAAACAAAGAAATTCACACAAGAAGATGAAAGGCAAATACTGAGTGTGAGATGCCGCCCAAAGGAGAGACATCTTAGACTACTAATGTGTCCCATATTTATTTTTTGAGAGGAGTGCATGGAACTTTTCTAAAATTAGATTGTGATAAAGCTGCGCAATTTTATAACTATATTAAACAGCCTTGGAATTGCATACTTACAATAGGTGAATTTTATGGTATGCAAATAATATCTCAATAAAGCTGTTAAAAAAGAAAACAAAAGTCTTAAAAAACAACCAAAAACAAAACAGAAACTATAGAATGGAAAAATGAAAATGAACTTAGAAACGAGACAATGGCAGTTTCATGCCACTAACACTTTTATTCAAATATCTGCTCCGGTATATTTCAGGATACATTCTTTAAGGATGAAGGGGTAGATTATTCAGAATGTTCTTCTAAAACAGAATCTGTTGCCGTGAGTGGATTAAAAACATAGCTCTTAAGTGGTCCTTTCCATTCTAGCATTAAGGACCTATTGATTTTCTTTGGCATAGAACACTGAGAACTCAATCATAAAACAAAGTTGGAAACAATGCTGATGTGATATGTCTAATCTAAATATCAGCAGGAGACATGTTGAGTATTTTATAATCCTTTTAGGAGGGTTGGATTTGATTTACAACTATTGGAATCAGTAATGGCTGTTTTGTAAATCAGATTCTAAATGGTTGATGTTAAAAATGGTTAATACTAACCTAACCACCGGAGCCACTTAAAAAAGTTCCTTCAATGCATTCTTTAAAGAAACTGAATCCTTCACTCACCCAGAGTTCTTGATTGTCCACCAAGTTTCCTTTTTTTCTAATTTACTTAAGGATACTCCACAGGCTAGGAGTGATAACTGTTTACTATCAAACAGGCAGAACCATAATGCGTGTCAAGTTTAGAATATATAAATGTGACATTATCCCAAGTTTCAATGTCTGGAATAAATGAATGCTCTTACCTTTTGCAGTTCTTTTAGCTCTGCCCCTTGCACCCCACATTTCAGAACCCCCTTTTCAATAGGTATAAAATAGTCTGCTCAACCAGTAAACAGAAGCTATCTTTAACCTCAGTGATAGCTTAATTTTCAAAACTGGTTTAGTCTCATTGCTGATCTCCCAAATTGTTACCAAATTGTCAGGTAATTACCTGGAAACATCTGACTTCAAGATATTAGAAAGGAAAGTGGTAGATTGGACTTTATTATACCTTATGAAACTATTACTAATTGTGACATTAAATATTCTTAGAAATCCAAAACAAATGTGTTTTCTTTTAACTGATAAAATTTGATTTAAAAGTTAATATTAATTCTTATATGTCAACAAAATAAATATATTTTGGCCAGGGATAGACTTAGATAAATCTCAAGTACTTTCAACAAGCAAAAGCGGCTGAAAACAGGATCAGCATCGACAACAGCTTAGGTAAGACAGAATTAACTGTCTCTAGCAGTAAACATCTTGTAATCAATCCTTGCTGATAAAAGAAGTGATTTTTAGAATGCATTTTTGTTTTCCAATAGGGAAAGGTGAGGCAGGAATAAAGGCAATTAGGGAAACGGGCAGGAAGAGGAGGAAGGAGCATTTTATTTATTTTTACTTTAGCTGTGCTCTCCACCCAACCCCACACCTTTCTGCCCTACACCCCACAACCCCTGCCCATGGACCTGGGGACAAGAACCCAGGAATCCAGGTCTTTAGGATATTTGTGAATTCTGCTTGTCCATCTGGAAGCAGTAGATCTAACCACTATTTCACCAGAGTATTCCAGGATAGCTTTAAAAGTTAAGTGAATATTTATGACATGATTTTTCCATGTTTCTTCCACTATAACAACTTTGACATGTGTCTGAAATCTCTAATAAGGATTATAAATTACTCATTTAATTTTCTAAGATATGGATGATTTTTCCATTTTCCCATAGACATTACTAGTTTATTCTTACATATGGTTCTTTAGATTTATTTATATTATGTTATGACTTAGATTTACTCATTTCTCATAGAATTATCATATCTAAAGGGAGATAATAAAATTGAATTTCAGAGAGGTCGCTACAGGCCCAGAATCATGTAGATATTGATTTCTAGTTCAAGGCTGTTTTCTACTTACACACATTAGTATTTCAAATTCATAGAGTATATATCTTATCATCATCATCAACTAAATTTGCAAGAATCTTATAGTGGTGAGCTATGCACACACACACACACACATATATCTGACATATATCTCTGTATATAGTGAATATATATTATATGTGTATACATATGTATATATGTATATTTGTTGTTCTTGTTAGTTTTGTTTTAAACCTGTATTCATTCATTATTTGCTGACAACTGTATGCTGACAACTTCTACTTAGTAAACAGGTACAGAGGACTAGCCAATCAGCATCCTCTGATTATAACAATTTGTTCTATTAGTATCTTCTGTTTAGAGCCAATTAGATACAGTAAGGGTCTTCCTCTGGAATTTCTGAGGAAAAGATTATCCTTTTTTCTGGAGGAAACCTAGGTGAGAATGAGGTCAGTCCAGAAGTGAGATTGAGAGGTAAAAAAGGACTATGATCAAGGTGATACTTAATTTTTTAAATAAATGCTTGTGTACTGCTTCCAATGGACCAGACACAGCCTTAATTACTTTACAAATACAACTAATTTAACCCCTCTTAATAAAGGTGGATGAAGTGGATACAATTATAGTCATGACTTTTCAATTGAGGAAAGAAAGGTACAGAGAAGTTAAGAAACTTGCCTTACGTCACACAGCTAATAAACGAAGTAGTAGAAAACTGGATTCAAGTAATGAGGCCCTAGTTTCTATGCCCATAGCTACTATAGTGGAGACATCTATTAAGTCATTATATCATTATATCAATGGTTCAGATTGATTGTATTTGCCAATTTCCTTGGTGTAAATATTTTCTGTGTGGCTGATTTGACAATGACATCATCTGGTTTGCAAAATTACAGGAAGTTTAATAATCAGGGAGATAGTATAAACCAGCTGCTCTAGTATACTACTGGAGATTGTTTCTAGCTTTCCTTCCACAAGACTGCATTTTTGTGAAATCTATAATGTTCTGTTGTCTTTTTTTGTGTGTCACTTTGGGCTGAGTTTTCAGTCTTTTGCAATATTAAAGAGTTCCAACTGACTCCAAGTGTCATGACTAATGAAATACTTTCACAGAAATTGCTCTTTGTTGTATTAGGTCTTCACAATGGCTGAATTAGACATCAGGTAGACAACTTACTCATCAGTTTCTTCCTGTCACTTGTCTTTGAGGGAGTTATAAATTTGGTCTATGCAATACTGGCTACACAATTTGTACCGTACAAACTGAAAATATAGGGTCCCTTGTTCAAAATATATAAAAAATTCAAGATGATGACAGCAGAGCACTGAACTAAGTGCAAGGTCTTTCTAAGAATGGGACCCTGTGCAACTGTCCAGGCTATATGTCTATGAAGACAGCCTTGGGTCTACATAGCTTAGCGGGTAAGTGACACGAATGGCTTGTGAACTCACATGTGTAAGTCACATAACCCCTAAATTCTATCATACCGCTTCCCCAAGATATAAAATAACTGGAGATAGATTACCTATACTGATTCAAAATTTGTTGTTTAAATTATTATTGATAACTATTTCCTATTGTTGACCAATTTCAAGAAAACACACAGGCTTATTTCACTAAAGATTCTTCTATTGTAATTGCTCTATATTAGATCACAAGTATAGTCAATCTTAATTTCTTATTTACATTGTTTCTTTTAGGCAAAATTCAATTTTATCATGAATTTATTGAGGAACTATATTTTATATTTTTTACTATTCAAAGTCAAAAGGAAAACAAATACTATTTCATACACCAAAATTTTCATCATTCTGTTATGTACATTAACATTATACAAATTGCTTTATTTTTTAAAAACATGAGTAAATCTAACTATCTTAGGAATTTTTCCAAAAATAAAAGACCTGCTTTTATCTCCCACTACAAAATTTCAGAAATACCATAGTTACTTTTTTTTCTCATGGAAAACATAGATGCAAGTCCTGCTGTTTAGAGCACAATTACTATTTTTCAAAATTCCAGACTCAGTTTAATGAATTTTACTACTTAGATTTTCACATTCAAAAATCATTATATCCCATGGTGGTATATGCTAATGGAGTAATGAAATGGGGAAAATGTTTTACATAAAATAACATTTAAAAGTTGCATGATGTAATTTTATGTAATATCAGGACTCTAATACTCAATTTTTGATGGTTTTAAAGAAAACAGAAGAACCACCATAGCAAATGGTGAAGGATGCTTCAAATTTAATCTGTGCAAACAACTTGCAACTTATCATAAACAGATTATTGTGAATTATAACTTAGAACAGAAGTTTAATATAAACATTGCTTTCAACATTTCTATTTACCTGTTGACTAAACTAGGCTACTTAATTTTCACTTATGTTTGAAACATTTTGGAGCTGCTGAGATTAAAATATTCACACATAGTCTCCTAGGAATGTAGGAAAATGTTGCAAATAAGTAAACCAATATGTTGATATGCTTTAAAGATGATTTTCTAAAACATTTAAAATTATAATTTTTGTTTATAAGTAATGAAAATAAAGGTACCACCAAAAGTGGAGAGGGGTGGGGGGATGTGAGTTCTACATATGTCCTGAAATAACAGCATTTTAACTAGATGTAGTTTATCCACTACTTATAGTAGAATTACCTGCTCAGCTCTGTTCTGGTGCTGGTATTGGAACTGAGAAGAGGTATTAGAAGAAGAGGTAACTTCGTCCTCAAATTGTTTCTTAACTCTGGCCAAACCACCAGGCACTGTGCACATTTCTGATTCCTCCATCATCTACAATAATTTAAGAAAAAGGAAAATTCAGGATGAATTTCTCAAGTTTTCGTTTTTTTTTTAACAGTTGACAATTATTTGTGGGTGGTATCTAAAAAGATATTAACACACACAATTATCTCAGTAGGCCTTTCTACAAAACCATAATAAAAAAAATCTCTTTACCTGTTCTCTCAGTTATTAGTCTTTTAATATAAAGTCAGAAAAGTCTTCAAAATATTGACCTAGTTCTCTTTATCTCAAAAAATTTTGATATCTGGAGATTAGACCTATTAGGTTGTGTTAATAATATACAGTGGAAATTAGAATAATGGGTTCAATTTTAGCCCACAATAAGGTTATCATTAAAATCCTAAATGTCTATGTAGGCAACATATGATGACAAGTATGAAAAACATTTGGTTTACTCCAAATGTATTTAAATCATTAAAGATGAACCCAACAACCTCCAATGATCTCTTATGCAAAAATATTATCAGTAATAATAACAAGTATTTTTTACAGAGTGCTGGGTGAGTTATTTACATATACTTTGTCATTCGATGCTTCTCTGTATCCTGTTGGAGATGCTTACTATCCTCATTTTAAAATGAGAAAACAGAGATTTGGAAAAGTAAGGCAGCTTGTTACATTCTCACAGCTAAGGTGTGAAACTAGAATCTGAACCCATATCTACCTTAATTACTTGACTTTAAAAGAAAAACAGTGAAACAGCAACTCTGCTACTCCAGGGCCATACACCCCTTCAGTTCTTAGCATTGGTATGTTGTTAACATTAGGATTCTAGTTTATTACTGACATTTACAGATGAGAAAGTCTATTTAGTAGGTATCATTTGGATCTACTTGAAAAATACTGAAGCGTTTTGTCAGATTTTATGTCCCAGTGAGAAGTGCAGTAATTCAAGGGCTTAGGTTTTGATGATTCAGTGTACTCCCCAGCCCAGCAGGCACTTAAACCCAGATGGGATGACAGCTCTCAAGCAAACAGGCACCATGCCAACCCACCCTGTTCTAGATCCCCCAAAATTGGGAGGAGACTCAGTAACACTTCAAATTTACAGGTCTCCTAAGGTCTGGTCCAGTCCTGACATAACCCTGGAAGATTTGTGACCTAAAAGTAGCAGTTGCCATTAGCTGAGGTTCTCATATTATGGTCTATGGACTCATGGGATCCTGGAATCGTTACCTCACTATGTAGTTTTTCAAAAGTTACTAAAAATATGACTACTATTTTGGATTCTCTTGTACTCCAAAATATTAGAGACTGAATTAATACTCAGTATTATCTCAATAATAAGGAAATATTCATGTGGTTGCTTTATTAAGTTTTAACCTTTGCCCAATTGCATAGACTCTCAAATATTGAATAAATGCAAATCCTGGTCAATCACTGCCATTTAATACATGTACATATTAAGATCATGAGGAAATATAGCATCTCTCTTGAAATGTAAGATAAAGGAGGAGGAAGACTGAATTAACTCCAGAAATTTCATTTACAACCCAATGACATTTAATTTACATAAGTGACCTTCCTTTAATTGATCATATATAGATAATATGTAAGTACTTAACTAAATAAACTAAGTGATTGTTGTTAAGAATAACTCTCCTCTTTCTAACAACTATTAAACAGTATTCAAATAATGTGCTAATTGCTGGTAAACCTCAGTAATTATGTTCATCACTGAGTATTTTCTAGTAAGTTCATTTTCACAAAAATATCTTTCTTATATTGATCAGGTTGCCTCTAATCTGCAAATGCATCAAAAACAAAACAAAACAGACACATTCCTTTCCTTCAGCATTGTGATTTGGAATCAGATCGCATTACACATGAAACCCTGCGTACAATTGACTATTTTTACTGGCAGTACTTCTGTTCTCCTGGTACCGATATTACACTGTTGCGGCTGTTTGCCCACCTCAGCAGGCAAGTCTTTTGACCTGCAGTTTAGGGGTGGTGATAAGGTTTCTTCCTTCAGCTCAGCTTGTAAATGAGGGTTTAATATGTCAAATGGCAGGGCATACTCAGGGAGTAACCTGTGGTCGTGGTGGTGAGCTGGATGGAACTTTCTCAGAGGGAGATCATTCTCATGACTTTGCCTTGCTTAACATAACGTACTAAAAATCTCAACTAATCCATTTTATTGTAAGTGCCATGTAACCTGCATAATTTAGAAGTTTTTTGGTAACGTTTTTGTAACGTTTATTCTTAGTCTATGTTTTTTATTCTTGGGCTCAGAAAAGAGGTTTGGAATCAGATGGGTATGTCCATATTATTATTTTATTAACAAGTTAATTTAAATACCTAATACAGAATCTACCTAATATTATTTTAAGAAGTTATTTTACTTTAAATACCAAGCATTTAAACCTAGAAAATGTATTACATAATTATCAATTTCTTTCATGAAGAACTGTCCTGATTTAGGGCATAGTAAAAATAACATAATTTGGAAAGTTGGACAGTGTTTCTAATCCCAGGTCTCAGGCTTAAAACCTTGGACTAGAGTTCCTGAAACTCAGTTTTCTTTCTTGTAAACTGGAAATAACTATTTCTCACAGATTTCTTCTGAGTGCAAAAAATGATAAGGGGAATAAAACTGCTTAGCACAAAAATCTGTCATTTAAATTTATTTCTTAACAAATGTTATTTCCCTTTCTCGACGGGGCTTCTGCAGATGGCTGTCTTCTCATGGGCATGCCTTTCATTTAGGTTCAACCAAATGCCATCTGGCTGAGACTAGGACAATGAGAAACCGATCACTGTTAGCTGTCATAATTTGATCAAAATATTATAGATTCCATTTGAGGATGAATCCGTGACTTCCGGATTTTACACGTAAAGTATTTGGTTTATTTGTGTAGCCAGACATTTAGTCACAAGTAGTTTCCAAAATTTGGAATCATCAAGCATGTGTGCATTTGACCAAGTAAGAGTATTATTTTGCATATCTTTAGATACTAACCAAGATTTCTCTGAGATAATGTATATGCTTTCTATTCTCATAGCATTTACTTAGGGTCAAACCAAATAGCAGGGCATTTATTCAGCAAAGATACTTCCTTGTATGAGAGGAGGGAGTTGAATACAGTTAAAGAGAAGTGGAATTGAGACTAGGAACCTAGCATGGGTTTATCACTATCTAATAACATAATCGCCCATAGACATTTCTTCTCAAGTTTTTTTTTTGGTTTTGCTTTTGTTTATACATGGACAGGAAAGAGAAGGCTTACTGAATTTCTTATGTGTAGACTGTCTCTAAAATAGCATTAATTAAGCAAAACTGTATTAAACAATGAGATAGTTTAATTTCCATATATGTTCAATTTAAATATTATTCTTTTAGCACATTATACATGAAAATAATGCCTTATACAGATTTCTTTTGTGGCATATTCTCCTAATATCTGGGAGGATAAATGTCTTCCCAAATAAAAGATTCTTTATTAACTAATTATCCTTTAGCTAGGTTTTTTTCTTTAACATTTTTTAGTTGTAATTTTAATTTATAAATTTAATGAGAACTTTGCCCATTTAGCATAATACTAAATATGTGTCTCATTGTAAATCGATACATGTATATGATTAATTAAGTTTATTAGCTTGTTTCCCCAGAAGCATTTCTCTTAAAAACAAGAATTTGCAGTAAAGTTCCTTAATCATCCAGCAGGGGGTGCTATCTAAGAAGATTGGAAGGAGACACCGGCGTGATGCTTGTTTTGGAAGCTACTGAGCAACTTATGTCATTTCTGTACATTCATTTAAAATCTAAGCTGCAACCAAAATATATTCTAATGACTATGTAAAAACTTAAATGTCATCTAGAATTGCAATATTATAATGAGTTTGCCACTGTCAGCCTGTCCCTAAATAATTTGTAAAGAAGAATGTTAAGTGTAGCTATTTTGGAATAACACCATTTTTGGTTATTCTTTCTCTATCTCCTTCTGTTATATGACAAACAGTGCTAATTTGGAGATTATAATTATAAAATAGTATCTTATATTCCATTATGCTATAAAACTGCTACTAATAAAATGACTCATCAAATTCTGTGGCTTGAAGGCCACAGAATATGGAGTCCAACAAACTTTTTTGAATTTAACTTTATTATGCACTGGCTCTAAAAATCGGTGGTCTTACTGAATCCTGCTGTTTCCTATAGTCATAATTGATTTAGCAGAGTGCCTACATTTCTATGTTGATTAAGCTGCTCCTAATGGATTTAGTGCACACAGAGAAACGAGAAAAGCAAAAAAATTATACAGCCAGTGAATCTGAATGAACTATACATGAAACCAAGGAGGGAAGTATGCAAACCCACATTATTAAAATTTGAAATTAATTCCCAATTTTCCTGAAGAGAATAGCTATAGGTTAAATGATAATGATGGCAATAACAATGTAATTATATAGTGCCTTATGGCCTATGTAAATTATCTCTTTAATGTCTCACAAAGACCCTTTGTGATGATAGGTGATTATTCCCATTTTTCAGGGAAGGAAACTGAAGCTCAAAAAGGAGTTAAGATAATAGTCCAAGTTTTCCAGTGAGTAAATTACAGAACCAACACTTAAATTCAGATTCTCTGAATCTGATACCATTTCTGTGTTTTCTACTTTATCCCACAGTCCAGTAGTATTCTGGTATTTCATTGTCAGAATGCATGTGAAAAACAAACAAGTGCATTGACTGAATGCAAAACCCCCAGGAGGAGCTTACATTGGCAGAAAAGTTGCGGCAGTCACCTCTGGAAATAGCTGCCTGGTACCTGGCCATCCGCTCCTTCAAGGGCACCACCTCCTGGAGGTCTGATGCTCCCTCCCTCTGTGCAGCACTGTCTTCTGCGAATCCACTCGCAGGCTTATTAGGGCCAAGAGTCACTGAAATAAATGCAGCATGCTCAGATATGTGTCAGGCTTTGAAAAGAAAATAGTATCACCTTATGAACAGTGAAGACATTTAAAATGTCTGGTCTCGAAAACAAGAATACAACATTTCATAATATTTTCAATGTTTCATGGTCATCCCTCTTCAAACTTTTAAGCAGAGCTACAAGATGCCTCTGTAAAAGCAATGCAGATGCAAACCTCAAAAGAAACTATTATCTCCACTTATATTCCTGCGATTACTGCAATAAAAATTATTTATTAGGAGATTCATAATGTTACTAGCGAACAATCTCAAAGCACTATGTGTTAGATTTATGGTATATCATATATGAGCATTATGTAATTAATTTCTCTAACAACCTCATGGAGTAAGTTCTAGTATTTTCTAAAATGTATAAAGAAAAAGTTATATTGTTTAAAAAAAATGTTCCCATGATCACATAATAAATGGCAGATTTGACTAAATCTTTAGCAAGTCTAAATTTCACTCTGGAGTTGCTTCTTTCATCAGCTCTCAATCCTCAAGGAGACAGAGCTAACTAAAATATGCAAATGCTATGAGAATTGTGATGGTAGACATTTTTTCTTTTAGTCATAGAAGTATGTGTTAAATGAGAAAGAAATTTAGAGTGCCATTAGAAAAAGTTTTCCCATGTAAACTAACTGATGAAAGTATAGGATATTACAAAGTATGTACTGGGAAACAGATTAAATTGCATGATCACAGATTAAATGCTTTTTGAAATATCCGAGAGCTCATAGAGTCTAACTTGGTTTAACCAGTCCCTTTCAGTCATAAGAAAACATATCTAGAAGTTTCCTTACATAATACGTACATAATGACCTTCCACAGTCATGTAATTCTCCATGATTCTTTAGTTATATGTATCCAAACTGGTCTCACAAGTTTTTCTTAGTCTAGTGTTTTTGCTGTTTTAACTCTGTTTGATGATTTACTGTTCACACTTATGCATTATAACTCCTATATTATTCCAAGGACACTTTCTGCTACCAATCAATGTATGGTTTAGTTATGTACATGTAGGTGAGTGTGGTATTTTCATCCCTCATTCATGCATCCTTAGTCTTTCCCCTTAGGGCTGGTAGATTCTGGAATTCATAGGGGATGCTTTTTGGTGTATTTTGTTATTTGGGTTGGTTTGATTTAATCACAGTGAACCAAGGCTCAAGCAACCTCAGATAATAGATAGGCACGATGTTCCCTCTCTTCCCTGTTCCTCCTAGCTCCTCCTACAGGTCCCAGATTGAACCATCTTATTGAATTATTTGCTTTTTCTGTTAGATTCTTCAAGGTTTATGTACACAATAGCAGTTGAGGAAAAAAATCATTTGTTTCCAGTCCCTGAGTGTTTGGTTTTCTATGGGAGCAAATTATTTAAAAAACATTTTCATATATTTTAATTAAATCATAACTACATTTCACTTCACATACTATTAAAAAAAGAAAAGAAAAAGGAATAAGAAATCACATTATATGAAGACGGTGATTGTACAACACTGACATGCTCACAATGTCGGTTGTTTTTGAAATTCACCTGTCACCCAACACCTCATATTCATACAAAAGTACACTCTAGTTGATTCTGATAAAAAGAGATTCCTACAAAACACATACAATCTTTCACGTGCTGAAGAAAAATACACACCTTTATTTTTACCTATGTATTAGCTATTTGCACAGACAAATTCAGTTTATATTCAGTTGCATGTTTCTCACTTTCTTATGTATAATAGCTATAAAGATTTTGTTGAAAATGATCACCTATTGGTTTCCACATTAAAACACAACATTTTATTTTTTGTATTACTCATAAAATATGTCATTGCTAATCTCAACAAAGGGATAGTAGTTTTTTTTGCTTCAAATATATAGACAGCATTTACTTTACAAATATTTGATTTTTATTAATTTTCACTCTACTGAGAAATGACCGAGATTAATGGTCAGGAAATCAGCTGCTTGAGTGTTAAGAGATTTGAGAGTTAAAAGAGATTTCATTTATTGTGGTCTTTTATTCTGGTTACAGAAAAGTCATCTCTCCCCACCCCCCAAGTTTCTCCCCGCCCCGCCCCCCTGCCATCTTCTTTCTCCTTTTTTTGTAAATAACTTTGCCTACTCAGGTAGGGCTATGGAG